>WFKH01011785.1:0-11451 GCA_016163765.1 Magallana hongkongensis
CTCTCTCTCTCTCTCTCTCTCTCTCTCTCTCTCTCTCTCTCTCTTACGCAGAGGACAAAATTCCACAGATGCCTACTTTAGAAAATAGTCACAAAGAGATGTAGCAACTTTTTGCGACGTTGATACTCTGACCCTTCCTGATACAGATTCAGCAAGCAATGCTGACAGTCCGTCTTTGCCATCTCTTTTAAACACAATCTCTAGATGGTGCAACGAAAGATTACTACCAGCAATTTTTCTGGCCATTCCTGCAGTGATAACTTTTCTGTTGACAAGCACTTGGAGACTTGGCAGATTTCTTTTGACAATGGTGTTGTATTCCATGGATTTAACAACGTAATTTGTTGAAAATTCACAGATATGTTTGTTGTCTGAGACAACAGACGGCAAGAGCACAATTTTCTTCAATGTTTTGATGTCTTCCAATGCATATGGGCTCCATATGAAAAGTTGTCGCCTAGCAAAACCCTGCTAAGATTTTGTTGGGAAAAAGATTTCAGACTTGGAAAAGACAATCTGAAGAGTTTCACTGTGTCCATATATCCAATGACTATCTCATGGAAAATGTCAATCATGTTGCAGTTTTTCAAAGCATTCATAAGAACATGGCAATCATATGTCTTAACATTATGTCCAACAAGAATCTTCTTTTTTTTTGGATGGAAGGCCTTCTAAGAAAGAAATTAAAGCTTGGATGGCATCCTTAATAGGAATTGCCTCAACAGCTTTTCCATCATGAAGCATGGTGTTGCCCTTCAAAGTTAGTTTTGTAATTCTTGATGCATGGTAGGTGATTGGTTTCTTTGGAAGAACGTAACAACAAAAGAATTGCTCACTTTCTTCGTCTAGGGCAGCAATCTGTGTGATATGCGAATTTCTTTCTGAAGATAAAGATAACATACAATTCAATAAATACCCTGCTGGTATGTAAGCATTTTTTACTTGGTGCACAATCAACAAAACACAAGCAATGGAGTAACAAAACACAATTTTATAATTTTATCTGACTTTTTAAAAATTAATCTTGAAAGTTTTATTTTGCTTCCAGAACATGGTGGTGATATTGATGATGATGACAATGATGACGATGATGATGATCAAACATGGTCACAAATCAGAGTCAAAAAGTGTTTGCTTTAAAATATCAAGACACATTATACACTATGATCAACCGAACAACCAAACAAGAGGCCCATGGGCCACATCGCTCACCTGAGCAACACTAGACATAATGTTAAATGTTAAAAGTTTACAGACGGACGGACAGACAGACGGACGCCAGACAAAAAGTGATCAGGTGAGCTAAAACCTAAGAAACTAAACATACAGCTGATGGAAAAATGAGCATGATCATGAAAGAAAAAAGGAAAAAAAAAAGATATACTACATGCATGTAGATTTTTACTATTATTAGTAAGCTTCGGTGATTACAACTAAACATTGATTTTCTTACCAAGGCCAGTTGCTTCAAGATCAAAGTATACATATGTCCCTGTATCTAATGGTTGGTTTTCCAAAGGGGGATAAGTTGGAGGAGGTACAGCTTCCACATCTTCATTGTCCAATTCTTCAAGTTCAACACCTGACTTATAAGTGGCACCTTCCCTAACCTCCACTGAGGATGACTTGCTTCCCCTGATAACATATTTTGTATATTGTTTACTTTAGAAATACAGCAATTTAAAAAGTTCACCAGGATATGAACTTGCATGGTCATGTGATCAAACCCCTCAAAGCCTGAGGGTTTCTCAGAAGATTTGATCACGTACCAAAAAAGTTCATATCCTGGTGAAATTTTTTTAACATTGCTGTTTATTACTTATATTTATATTTGGTGTTTCATTTTACTTAATATGCATGTATAAAAATGAATATTTTCACAATTAAAGAAATAAATACCTTTCTAACTTCCGTTGCAGTCTTCTTTTCCTAGCTTCTCTGGTATTGGTCAAAGCTCTCTTCTTTGCTCTCTTGATGTCATTAAGAATTGCTCTGCGCCTTGTAAACTCACCAGGTGATAAGCCAATTTTCTTGTGCACCTAAATAGGAATGTGTATTTTATAGAAGATATATCATACATTGACATACACCAATTTTTGTTTGCTTGCAATAAATTTACAAAAAAATTAACTGAGATTGGCCGGACATTAGATAGATCACTAAATAATATGTTTCATGCTTATATTAATTATAAAATTATTTATGAAAACTTGGTTTGATTGAAAAAATCACTATGAACCTGAGTTTACTGATGGTAGATCATGAAATAACATTATGGCCAGTAAAAGTTATATTTGAACTTCAGTCTTGCTGCAATTATGAATTCCAACAAATCAAAAATCAATAAAAAGCAAAAGTTAACATAATATAACAACCAATATAAAATTTCCATCCATTTTAAAATAAACAAGAACTAGATGTGTTGTAATGCCACGAATGGCCCCACATGTGACCAAAATTTTAAATGCCAAATGGTTGTTGAGATAATGATTGGAAAGTGGATGATAGAATGACAGAAAGGATAAAAGGATAGAATGACGGAAAGGGTTAACACTATATGCCCCAGCCATTTCATGGTGGGGGACAAACCACCTCTATTCAAGAATATTTCATCTGAAGATTTATGGAGTATGTGCTTTGTCTTGTACCTGTATAAAAATGCTTAGACATGCACATGCTTAAATTATATTAAAATTCTTGATGCAGATTCAATTAGAGACGACTAACAAATTTTGATCAAAATAGTCCATATAAACAATGAGCTTTTTTCTTCAACTGAACAAATTAAACATGTTAACGTTTATAGTAAACCAAAAGGCATGCATATTGACAATGACGCTTTTTCATGCATCTTACATTCAGAAGATATTCATGACCCTGATTTTTTTGTGCAACTGAGGAAGCGACTCGGTAATTGAGATTTGCAGATCCTGATAAATGCAGAGACTTTGGTGCTTTAGAAGTGACTATCTTATTGAAAGCTTCATTTCCCTGTGTACTGCCAAGGTAGGCCAGCTTTTGGGACTGTTTTCTGTATGTTTCAAAGAGCTGGTCCAGAGCAAGTTTGAGGGACTCATCTGTGAGTGGTCTGCCAAATGGTAGAGACTTGTATGTGCTCTCAGGGTTTGATTTGAAAATGCACCATGTATCAATACAGCCATCATGATTTCCAAAAGCGTGATTTGTTATTGCCTTTAAAGAAATATCAAGGCCTTCTGGGTTTCCCTTGTTTTGAGATATGGCATAATTAAAACATTTTGAGATGTACTTAATGACTTTCCCTGATAGAGATTTGTGGGTTTTTTGCAATGAATACAGGGCAGATGAGAAATTTTTCCGCACATGATTTCTGTCGGATTCTTTCTTAATATCATGTGACTCTGCTTTCAGGCGACAAAAAGTAATGGTATCATCATCAGCAACTATTGTGCCTGTTCTGATTCCTTTCTCTTTCAAGTCTTTAACCATTGACACTACCATGTCTGACTCCATACTTTTAGCACTTCCTTCATAATTCTTTCTACAATCATGGGCTACTGGTTTTAAATTTGCTTTTTCTGCATTTTCACAGACACGACAGGATTTTGAGCATACTGCATAATTAATTATTTTACCTGTCTCTGCTCCAATCATAGAACAATGGCCTAAAATATGGACAGTTCCCGTTAATATGTTACATTTCTTTTACTCTTGCATACAGGGTTAATTTTGCCCCACAAATTTTTCACTCTTCTACAATTGGAAACAGCTAGTTTTTGACAATGAGTGTGAAAAAGGGGTAATATTAAATCAGGAGATGAATATTTATCTGTATAATACAGTATCTGGTATCAAATCTTTTAATATATTAATATGTTGAATTTAAGTCTTAATATATCATAATCTAAAAAATATTTGAATGCACATACCAGATAAACTATCATAAGAGCGACCACTGCCCCTTTTCTGCCACCCTGCATCAACACTAGCAGTAATAGCATCAGTACCATATGATTCCTGAAATATATGAACGAATTACATAACTTGTAAATCATTAATCAGTAGTGAACTTCCCACTTCGAAGTTATAGTACATGTATTTCGAAATATTTACAAAAGATATTTACAAAAGATTTACAAAAGACTCAAATTCTAATAATACTATGATGTACTACATATACTATTTTTTCATATATATATATATATAGAGATATAGAGAGAGAGAGAGAGAGAGAGAGAGAGGAGCTAGTGATTCTCCTAGAGATGAAAATTTAATTTAAATAATTACTTATGAGTCAGTAGTGTCTCATGTGATAGGGAATCTATCATGGATTCTTCTGCGATTTCCTCAATAGTCTGTCCAGCTTCCTTTATTCTCTCATTTAAAAGGCGGTTGCTGACAGGTGGAATATTGATGCAGGTTAAAAAGTTGTTGACCTGGGATGCACTCATTCCTGTGTGCACCATTGCTGAAAGAGTAAAATTATGAATAAGGTAAAGTAATAAAATGGGTAAATGATACAAAAGTCAATAGTCAAAAATTTACACTCAAAAATGTTTCAATTCCATGAAGATCATTAACAAATGTTTCAATTTCTAAGTTTATTATCTAGAATGCATTGTTTTTTGACATAGTCGCTACACAAGTCTTTCTTACCAGTAGCTAACTTTGTGTTGGCATCCCAAACTCTGCCATGTTTCTTTCCAGTTGAAATCTTGTTTACATGATGACAATTAGTATTGCTAAATGGTACTAAAAAATTAAGAGTAAAATGTTCATGAATAAATATTTACAGCCTCCTTGGTTTCATTCAGTTATATCTAATATGACACTTTAAAATTCCATTATAATTTTTTTTTTTCAGATAAGACTCTTAACTTATGCAGTTATTGTATGTACATGTATATAAGTATTCAATAAGTGACTTACAATTTGAATCTAGGTCTAGCAATTAATTTAGACTTTCCACATTCATTTATTTGGATCAAAGACAACACCATTATATAATAGAATACAAAGAATTAAGAAAATGATAATTAATACTAACTAATAAATTAAATATCACATGTATGAGAGAGAATATAACAGTATCAATTATCCTTCTGAAGTGTGGAAAATCCTAGACCAGGAGCAGTTATCATTTATTTTCCTAATAAATAAAAGTTAGAGCATATAGTTTTATTGAGAAACTGTGTTTCATCCTAGACAATACAATACATTGATTGTACAATATTGCATTGCCCTGGAATACATGTGTAATATAATTAATGCAGACATATTTGACTCGACCGTGATTGTGCATGTGGTGTGTTTTTTAAATTATTAATTCAAAATTTAAAATTTAGTAAATTATTTGGATGGTGGATTTCTTTAGACTGTCTCCTGAGTAAAATGTGATTAAATGATTACATGTAATACATGTACATGTATTGTTGCAAATAGAAGTAGGACATGTAATAGATGTAATTCAAACAGTAGAGATGAAAATCAATTCTTGTTTACATGTGAAAAATATGATACCAATTTGGCAAAGAAAAGAAATTTTTCAGTAAATTAAAACAAATTAATTTTCAAAATTTTAGGCTTTAGATAATAAACAATTGACGGTTACATGTCAAGTTAAATCTGTTTCAATGAAATTGAAGAGTCACTTTCCAAATATAGACAATGCTGCCTAATTCATGCCTATAATTTATTTAGTTCTGTTAGCTGCACTCTTTGAAGTGTGGTTAATAAAATTGCTACGTATTGTCAATACAAGAGTAATAATTCAGATCAATGGATATTTTGATCATTTTGGTTTGGAATGAAAGTTTGTTTGTGGTTTTTTTTTTAACATTTATCCATATAACACAATCATTTTAATGCCTACATGTACCGGTTCTTTACCTTTCAAGAAAGCCCCGAGTCCGTATGTCACAATGCCAACGCAATGCGATAGATGTAGGGTACACCGCATTCTTCACAGCCCCGCAGTCCTTCTGCAACCACACCAAGTTCAACTACTCTCCTGCCTTTTTTCCAGTCTAAATCTGTGCGAGGCTCAGATTCATCTATTATTATGTCGTCTGCGACGTCAGACAGTGTATATTCGCTCGCTTCGTAAAAAAATTGTTGAAAATAATTGTGTTCGGAATAAATAGATGTTGTCGACCAGCGATTTTGTAGACGATGTAAAACTTTATCCAATTTTTCTGCTTGCTTTTGGCTTTTAAAACCAATTCCTCTCCGCTTGTTTATCTTCCCCATGTTGTTTATCTCTTACATGGGGACTTACCGCATACCATATTCAGTGTCGTAAAGTGCAGCTGATTAGTCAGGAACGTAAACCAACCCAGTAAAAGGACGTTTAATAGTTTTATTTTATACAATATTCAATATCTTTTCATATCCATAACAAAATAAATGTTTTATTGGAAATTATTTTAGAATAACGACAATTCGTAATCAGAAAAGTTCCGGATGCGCAGACTGTTCAAAATCGTGACGAGTGAGATACCTTAAATTGCATATCACAATTTAATGTTGACATAAATGTGTAAAGAACTGAAAATACATATGCTAGGTGTCCTGTTTAGAAAACTGTTGACTTCCTGATTACAAAATCAGCATCCTGTCTTTCATGTCTCTAAACCTGTCAACCAAAGACTCCAGGTCCTCTGGTGGGTATGACTCCTTTCCCTCCCTGCAGATCCTCATTATGATTAAGGATTCTAGTGACACTTGATTTAAAGAATTACGCAAAGGAGTGCACAAATTGTTCATTAAACTAAATGATCTCTCAACTACAGCTGTACTGGCTGGTATGATCATGTTCATCAGTGTCAAAAAGTGCATATTGGGATAACACCTCCTCAGCACCCCATCCCTCTCAAATTCCAGGAAGAGCTCAGCAGTAGATTTAACAGGGTTTTGTTGTCTCTGACTATTAATAAATTGAAAATGTTTTTTAGTTTATTTTAAGATCACAATCTTTCATTATTTTGGAACAAATCAACAGTTTTCATGATAATATCTTAATTACAATAACATCATGTACTGTCAAAATGCTAGTACATGTACTACATGTATTGTAAATTCTCAATCATAAACTTAAAGATGAGATTAGAGATATTTTTGCTTAAAATAAAACTAAATTTCTAATTATCTATCAGTAATACAATATTCTTTCTCTAACTTTACTGTTAGTGTAAATAATTAAATATCAGATGAAGTTCACTACTTTGACAGTGATTGCTTGTCATCAATTATTAATTTAAACATAATGTTTTGAATATTCTGTTTCAAATCTACTTTTTCCACTTCCTAATCATTTAATCAATACATAAATAAATTTAAAAAACATCAGGCTTTAAATCTTATCATGTATTCAATAACTAATGTTTACCTTTGGACTTGATAAAGGACTGTGACACATGAATGTTACGATAGTACAATCATCAAGACTTCAGAGTCAGTGACTTATATAACAAAACATAAAACTGCAAAAATTGATTCTGTTTCTCCAACTTAAAAGAAAAATTGTATTTTAATAAATATAAAATGAAATTTCAGTACTAGTTAATTTATACATCTAATAAAATCTGTTAATGTAACACTTAAATGATTAATAAAATATTAGTATGGAGAATTGCTGAATGTAAATTAGAATTTTAAAATTATCAGGTCAAACCTCTAAAAGAAAAATAATTTATAGATTATCAAACTCAGATGGAATGTAATTAAATAAATTTACAACAAATTGTAACTGTGAACTTCACTCAGAATCAATAATTAGGACATTTCAAAATAAATTATATTATTAATTTAATATAATAATTATACCTACCTAATCATGTACAGATGATGACGAAAACCCTGAAATTCACATCTTGTTGCCTGTTGGTCAATATCAGCATCTACCTGCATTAAATGCCCCTGAAAGGTGTCTGCTTTCTGAGTTCCGTAATGCTTTGCAAGACGCTGTATATCATCCTAGTAAATATTGAATTAATAATAATTATTGTTATGTTTCATATATTTGGAATTGAATAATTTATAATTATAACTTTGGATTTAATAATCAGTTTTCAATTCATAATTGACTAACAAATCTTTCTAATATTTCACAATATAATTCAATCATGCTACATTTTGAAATTCTATAAGCTTTGCCATATTGATTTATCATTAGATAATATGCTTACTTTGCCATAATCAAGAAGTTCTTCTGCAGAGGGGATGTTTTGTGGGTCTAAAACTCCAAAGGAGGCCAAAAGAGGTGTCACCTGAAATGCAGTTTCTACTTCTTGAATGAAAGAGTAGATTAATGGAACTCCCTTCCTTTGCAAGAAAAACTTTGGGGTTTCTGCAAGGTTGCCATTGTCCCTTAATCTTCTGGCAAACACAGTTCTGTCATTAATTTCTTGCAAAATGCTGTCCACTTTACAAAAATGTAGTTCAGGAAACGCCTCATAGTCTTGCAGTTTTTCGATAAGAGCATGCAGTTCATTTACAGCAATCTTCACATGGACATCCAGATGAGAAAAATTTACAGCAGATCCCTGCAAATACAAACTTAGCTGCATGAGAGGACGAAGCATGTCAGCCAGCAAAAGAACCATGAATGAATTGTTTTTGTTGAGAAGACAGCTTCTTATTCCAAATGCCTCTGGACATCTCTTCTCATCATACACCTCATCCAACAAATTCAGGACCTGCTCATATCTTTTTATCAATCTAACACATGCATCTCCATGAGACAGCCATCTAGTTGTAGCTGCAGCTCGGATCAGTTTCAAGGATGGTAGACCATAAGCTTGCTGGATTTCTGATCGTTTTGGGGAAAATTTTAGAAATTTCCACAGAAGAAGAAGCATGCTGTCAACTTCGACGAGCACTGGGTAATCTTTCATAAGGTGCCTTATGCATAAAGCAAGACTGTGGTTCCTACAGTTGATGCTACGTACAGCGACATGGGTTAAATATGTCGGAATCTGCGTTGAAGCCCTGCAAAGTACCATCAATTCATTCAAAACTTGACTTTTATTATAAAAAATGGATGCATGCTACGTTTTGACTTTTATGAATAAATGAAATTTATTTATAAAATATTGTAAAATTGATAACTGTAAAATTAATAATAATAGATTAATGGAAATACAGTGACTGAGTCTAGCCAGAATCAATAAATCAATATAAGATTTTTAAATCTTAATTCTGAAAATCATCATGAAAAAAATTACAGTACTTTAACTTCAATCAGTGTCAAGTCAAATAAATTCATTTTAGTATGATTAATAGTTACCTGAAACCTTTCCACTCATCACATTGCACCCATCAAGTCCAATAAACCTTGCTTTGGAAAGATCAATATTTTTCGCCAAGCTGAACTGCTCCAAACAATTTAAAAGACTTGCCATATCTGTTTTGGTCACCTTCATCAACCCTAAAAAGTGTTCAGATACATAACCATATGTACTCCATTTGCCAAATATGGCAAATTGTTCCCTGTTTGCTTCATCTGTCGACTCATCTAAGAGAACAGTGAAATACTTGGCAGTTCTCAAAGAATCTAGAACTCTGATTTTAATATGTGCATTAATACACTCAACAATCTCTTTTACTGAAAATGAAGATAAATATGTCACAGTCCCTTTACTGTCATCAATATTCAACAAACGCTGCAGATCTGGAACTCCCAACTCAGCCATAAATCTCACAAATTGTTCTAAGTTAACTGAAATTGCCAATTTCTTCTTTATCATAAAATTTGTAGTCTGTAACACCTTTTTCAAATATTCTCTATTTGAAATTCTGTTTTCCTCTTTCTTATCTTCTGCAAAATTGACAAGAGCTCGAAGAACACTGCCGGATCTAGCAGATGCTGATAACTTTGACTTGCTGTCTGAAATTCGTTCTACAGATTTTTTGTGTTATGTGCTTTCTTCATGTTTATTTAATTTTCTTCTAGGATACAACACCATAATCAATGAATGCTAGCTGTTCTTTTCCTGAATGGCAAACAGTACCAGAAAAAACTTCACAATACTTGCACATGTACCCTTTTTTTCTATTGCTATAATATAGCCAATGAAACTCCAGTTCATATTTAACATTTGTTTTGTTTGACATTGTAAATGTTGGTTTGTAAAATTCGCTTAAATCAGTGTCACTATCAGAATCAGCTTTCTTCTTTCTCTTTTCCGTTTTCGAATTGTCAGCTTGATAGTCATCTTGACATACATTTGCTCTAACAGAATCGCCCCGCATTTCCTCGAATTCTGTTTCAGCCCAAGATTGTTCATTATCTGTTTCAGCGTTACTTGCTTATGCACGTTTATCTTTCTGAATCTCGCTCTCAGTTTTGTCACCCCTAAAAACATTCAATAACTAAATTAACAATCACGAGTGAGAGTAATGAAAAATCTAACTTCAGGCCACGTGCATTCAGACACTTCAATCAGCGTCATGTAATTTATGATAATCTTAATGAACATTACTTACGGTTCTTGTGAATCTTCAGGATCTTTTCATTTAAAAAAAGAATCAAGTCTTCCATAATTATTGTTTGTAAATTTAATTTTTTTTATGTAGTATTTCCCGTTGTGTGACATGCTTTCAGTTTAAAAGGCGCTTGACATCTATTTATGCATTACATTTAGATAAGCGCCAAGGCGATTCCAATCTATTAGTAAGTAGACAACTCGTTCCCCAGATGTTTCATATCAGAGTAACACGGAATGGCATTGTAATTTTGGGAATTTTCCGATCAGATTTTGGGAAAAAAACAGTCAATTTTCAATTGGGAATGGGTCCGTTTACCGGACCTGCATGGAAGGGATATTAAGCCCTGAGTACCACATAAGAAGGGGAAAAGAGGTTGCCAGCTGGCTGACGTACCTGTCAGATACAAAAGGTTATTTTCTGAAATGACGGAACTGGTCGACAACCCCTCATCTGGATCCGAGAGGAAGGAAATGGTTTTGCGGCCTGGAAACTACCATCTCTTCAGACCAAGGCAGGGTGCTTCTAAAATTAAAATGGAAAATCATCAAGACCAAAACTTGGAGCAGTAAGTCATTTTTTGCAAACTAGAATAAATTAGAAATCAAATTTTAACATTAACTTTTGCAAATGGAATATCTTATTATACATTAAATCACTTTAATGCCAATTTAATTGGACTTTCTATAAACAGTACATCAATTTTGTCATGTTTCACATGTAATTACATGCAACTTTATGTAATCAGGAGTGATGGATGAAACATGTATCATAAATCATGCAACTAACCTGTAACAAAATAATTGGAAATGAAGCAGTATATGTAAAATTACATTATCATTAAAAAATCTACAAAATGTACATCTAGTCTAAGGGGGGTAACTCTAAAATCAATTTTCACCATCTTCACAACACAGACATTCACATGCCTAGTAAACAGTACTTACAAATCTTGTCGAACAGAGGAAGATTCCCACAGGCTAATCA
>WFKH01011786.1:0-11456 GCA_016163765.1 Magallana hongkongensis
CTCTCTCTCTCTCTCTCTCTCTCTCTCTCTCTCTCTCTCTCTCTTACGCAGAGGACAAAATTCCACAGATGCCTACTTTAGAAAATAGTCACAAAGAGATGTAGCAACTTTTTGCGACGTTGATACTCTGACCCTTCCTGATACAGATTCAGCAAGCAATGCTGACAGTCCGTCTTTGCCATCTCTTTTAAACACAATCTCTAGATGGTGCAACGAAAGATTACTACCAGCAATTTTTCTGGCCATTCCTGCAGTGATAACTTTTCTGTTGACAAGCACTTGGAGACTTGGCAGATTTCTTTTGACAATGGTGTTGTATTCCATGGATTTAACAACGTAATTTGTTGAAAATTCACAGATATGTTTGTTATCTGAGACAACAGACGGCAAGAGCACAATTTTCTTCAATGTTTTGATGTCTTCCAATGCATATGGGCTCCATATGAAAAGTTGTCGCCTAGCAAAACCCTGCTAAGATTTTGTTGGGAAAAAGATTTCAGACTTGGAAAAGACAATCTGAAGAGTTTCACTGTGTCCATATATCCAATGACTATCTCATGGAAAATGTCAATCATGTTGCAGTTTTTCAAAGCATTCATAAGAACATGGCAATCATATGTCTTAACATTATGTCCAACAAGAATCTTCTTTTTTTTTGGATGGAAGGCCTTCTAAGAAAGAAATTAAAGCTTGGATGGCATCCTTAATAGGAATTGCCTCAACAGCTTTTCCATCATGAAGCATGGTGTTGCCCTTCAAAGTTAGTTTTGTAATTCTTGATGCATGGTAGGTGATTGGTTTCTTTGGAAGAATGTAACAACAAAAGAATTGCTCACTTTCTTCGTCTAGGGCAGCAATCTGTGTGATATGCGAATTTCTTTCTGAAGATAAAGATAACATACAATTCAATAAATACCCTGCTGGTATGTAAGCATTTTTTACTTGGTGCACAATCAACAAAACACAAGCAATGGAGTAACAAAACACAATTTTATAATTTTATCTGACTTTTTAAAAATTAATCTTGAAAGTTTTATTTTGCTTCCAGAACATGGTGGTGATATTGATGATGATGACAATGATGACGATGATGATGATCAAACATGGTCACAAATCAGAGTCAAAAAGTGTTTGCTTTAAAATATCAAGACACATTATACACTATGATCAACCGAACAACCAAACAAGAGGCCCATGGGCCACATCGCTCACCTGAGCAACACTAGACATAATGTTAAATGTTAAAAGTTTACAGACGGACGGACAGACAGACGGACGCCAGACAAAAAGTGATCAGGTGAGCTAAAACCTAAGAAACTAAACATACAGCTGATGGAAAAATGAGCATGATCATGAAAGAAAAAAGGAAAAAAAAAAGATATACTACATGCATGTAGATTTTTACTATTATTAGTAAGCTTCGGTGATTACAACTAAACATTGATTTTCTTACCAAGGCCAGTTGCTTCAAGATCAAAGTATACATATGTCCCTGTATCTAATGGTTGGTTTTCCAAAGGGGGATAAGTTGGAGGAGGTACAGCTTCCACATCTTCATTGTCCAATTCTTCAAGTTCAACACCTGACATATAAGTGGCACCTTCCCTAACCTCCACTGAGGATGACTTGCTTCCCCTGATAACATATTTTGTATATTGTTTACTTTAGAAATACAGCAATTTAAAAAGTTCACCAGGATATGAACTTGCATGGTCATGTGATCAAACCCCTCAAAGCCTGAGGGTTTCTCAGAAGATTTGATCACGTACCAAAAAAGTTCATATCCTGGTGAAATTCTTTTAACATTGCTGTTTATTACTTATATTTATATTTGGTGTTTCATTTTACTTAATATGCATGTATAAATTAAAATGAATATTTTCACAATTAAAGAAATAAATACCTTTCTAACTTCCGTTGCAGTCTTCTTTTCCTAGCTTCTCTGGTATTGGTCAAAGCTCTCTTCTTTGCTCTCTTGATGTCATTAAGAATTGCTCTGCGCCTTGTAAACTCACCAGGTGATAAGCCAATTTTCTTGTGCACCTAAATAGGAATGTGTATTTTATAGAAGATATATCATACATTGACATACGCCAATTTTTGTTTGCTTGCAATAAATTTACAAAAAAATTAACTGAGATTGGCTGGACATTAGATAGATCACTAAATAATATGTTTCATGCTTATATTAATTATAAAATTATTTATGAAAACTTGGTTTGATTGAAAAAATCACTATGAACCTGAGTTTACTGATGGTAGATCATGAAATAACATTATGGCCAGTAAAAGTTATATTTGAACTTCAGTCTTGCTGCAATTATGAATTCCAACAAATCAAAAATCAATAAAAAGCAAAAGTTAACATAATATAACAACCAATATAAAATTTCCATCCATTTTAAAATAAACAAGAACTAGATGTGTTGTAATGCCACGAATGGCCCCACATGTGACCAAAATTTTAAATGCCAAATGGTTGTTGAGATAATGATTGGAAAGTGGATGATAGAATGACAGAAAGGATGGAAAAACACCTCTATTCAAGAATATTTCATCTGAAGATTTATGGAGTATGTGCTTTGTCTTGTACCTGTATAAAAATGCTTAGACATGCACATGCTTAAATTATATTAAAATTCTTGATGCAGATTCAATTAGAGACGACTAACAAATTTTGATCAAAATAGTCCATATAAACAATGAGCTTTTTTCTTCAACTGAACAAATTAAACATGTTAACGTTTATAGTAAACCAAAAGGCATGCATATTGACAATGACGCTTTTTCATGCATCTTACATTCAGAAGATATTCATGACCCTGATTTTTTTGTGCAACTGAGGAAGCGACTCGGTAATTGAGATTTGCAGATCCTGATAAATGCAGAGACTTTGGTGCTTTAGAAGTGACTATCTTATTGAAAGCTTCATTTCCCTGTGTACTGCCAAGGTAGGCCAGCTTTTGGGACTGTTTTCTGTATGTTTCAAAGAGCTGGTCCAGAGCAAGTTTGAGGGACTCATCTGTGAGTGGTCTGCCAAATGGTAGAGACTTGTATGTGCTCTCAGGGTTTGATTTGAAAATGCACCATGTATCAATACAGCCATCATGATTTCCAAAAGCGTGATTTGTTATCGCCTTTAAAGAAATATCAAGGCCTTCTGGGTTTCCCTTGTTTTGAGATATGGCATAATTAAAACATTTTGAGATGTACTTAATGACTTTCCCTGATAGAGATTTGTGGGTTTCTTCAGGGACGTATATACGTCCCTGGTTTTTTGCAATGAATACAGGGCAGATGAGAAATTTTTCCACACATGATTTCTGTCGGATTCTTTCTTAATATCATGTGACTCTGCTTTCAGGCGACAAAAAGTAATGGTATCATCATCAGCAACTATTGTGCCTGTTCTGATTCCTTTCTCTTTCAAGTCTTTAACCATTGACACTACCATGTCTGACTCCATACTTTTAGCACTTCCTTCATAATTCTTTCTACAATCATGGGCTACTGGTTTTAAATTTGCTTTTTCTGCATTTTCACAGACACGACAGGATTTTGAGCGTACTGCATAATTAATTATTTTACCTGTCTCTGCTCCAATCATAGAACAATGGCCTAAAATATGGACAGTTCCCGTTAATATGTTACATTTCTTTTACTCTTGCATACAGGGTTAATTTTGCCCCACAAATTTTTTCACTCTTCTACAATTGGAAACAGCTAGTTTTTGACAATGAGTGTGAAAAAGGGGTAATATTAAATCAGGAGATGAATATTTATCTGTATAATACAGTATCTGGTATCAAATCTTTTAATATATTAATATATTGAATTTAAGTCTTAATATATCATAATCTAAAAAATATTTGAATGCACATACCAGATAAACTATCATAAGAGCGACCACTGCCCCTTTTCTGCCACCCTGCATCAACACTAGCAGTAATAGCATCAGTACCATGATTCCTGAAATATATGAATGAATTACATAACTTGTAAATCATTAATCAGTAGTGAACTTCCCACTTCGAAGTTATAGTACATGTATTTCGAAATATTTACAAAAGATATTTACAAAAGATTTACAAAAGACTCAAATTCTAATAATACTATGATGTACTACATATACTATTTTTTCATATATATATATATATATATATATAGAGAGAGAGAGAGAGAGAGAGAGAGAGAGGAGCTAGTGATTCTCCTAGAGATGAAAATTTAATTTAAATAATTACTTATGAGTCAGTAGTGTCTCATGTGATAGGGAATCTATCATGGATTCTTCTGCGATTTCCCCAATAGTCTGTCCAGCTTCCTTTATTCTCTCATTTAAAAGGCGGTTGCTGACAGGTGGAATATTGATGCAGGTTAAAAAGTTGTTGACCTGGGATGCACTCATTCCTGTGTGCACCATTGCTGAAAGAGTAAAATTATGAATAAGGTAAAGTAATAAAATGGGTAAATGATACAAAAGTCAATAGTCAAAAATTTACACTCAAAAATGTTTCAATTCCATGAAGATCATTAACAAATGTTTCAATTTCTAAGTTTATTATCTAGAATGCATTGTTTTTTGACATAGTCGCTACACAAGTCTTTCTTACCAGTAGCTAACTTTGTGTTGGCATCCCAAACTCTGCCATGTTTCTTTCCAGTTGAAATCTTGTTTACATGATGACAATTAGTATTGCTAAATGGTACTAAAAAATTAAGAGTAAAATGTTCATGAATAAATATTTACAGCCTCCTTGGTTTCATTCAGTTATATCTAATATGACACTTTAAAATTCCATTATAATTTTTTTTTTTCAGATAAGACTCTTAACTTATGCAGTTATTGTATGTACATGTATATAAGTATTCAATAAGTGACTTACAATTTGAATCTAGGTCTAGCAATTAATTTAGACTTTCCACATTCATTTATTTGGATCAAAGACAACACCATTATATAATAGAATACAAAGAATTAAGAAAATGATAATTAATACTAACTAATAAATTAAATATCACATGTATGAGAGAGAATATAACAGTATCAATTATCCTTCTGAAGTGTGGAAAATCCTAGACCAGGAGCAGTTATCATTTATTTTCCTAATAAATAAAAGTTAGAGCATATAGTTTTATTGAGAAACTGTGTTTCATCCTAGACAATACAATACATTGATTGTACAATATTGCATTGCCCTGGAATATATGTGTAATATAATTAATGCAGACATATTTGACTCGACCGTGATTGTGCATGTGGTGTGTTTTTTAAATTATTAATTCAAAATTTAAAATTTAGTAAATTATTTGGATGGTGGATTTCTTTAGACTGTCTCCTGAGTAAAATGTGATTAAATGATTACATGTAATACATGTACATGTATTGTTGCAAATAGAAGTAGGACATGTAATAGATGTAATTCAAACAGTAGAGATGAAAATCAATTCTTGATTACATGTGAAAAATATGATACCAATTTGGCAAAGAAAAGAAATTTTTCAGTAAATTAAAACAAATTAATTTTCAAAATTTTAGGCTTTAGAAAATAAACAATTGACGGTTACTTGTCAAGTTAAATCTGTTTCAATGAAATTGAAGAGTCACTTTCCAAATATAGACAATGCTGCCTAATTCATGCCTATAATTTATTTAGTTCTGTTAGCTGCACTCTTTGAAGTGTGGTTAATAAAATTGCTACGTATTGTCAATACAAGAGTAATAATTCAGATCAATGGATATTTTGATCATTTTGGTTTGGAATGAAAGTTTGTTTGTGGTTTTTTTTTAACATTTATCCATATAACACAATCATTTTAATGCCTACATGTACCGGTTCTTTACCTTTCAAGAAAGCCCCGAGTCCGTATGTCACAATGCCAACGCAATGCGATAGATGTAGGGTACACCGCATTCTTCACAGCCCTGCAGTCCTTCTGCAACCACACCAAGTTCAACTACTCTCCTGCCTTTTTTCCAGTCTAAATCTGTGCGAGGCTCATATTCATCTATTATTATGTCGTCTGCGACGTCAGACAGTGTATATTCGCTCGCTTCGTAAAAAAATTGTTGAAAATAATTGTGTTCGGAATAAATAGATGTTGTCGACCAGCGATTTTGTAGACGATGTAAAACTTTATCCAATTTTTCTGCTTGCTTTTGGCTTTTAAAACCAATTCCTCTCCGCTTGTTTATCTTCCCCATGTTGTTTATCTCTTACATGGGGACTTACCGCAAACCATATTCAGTGTCGTAAAGTGCAGCTGATTAGTCAGGAACGTAAACCAACCCAGTAAAAGGACGTTTAATAGTTTTATTTTATACAATATTCAATATCTTTTCATATCCATAACAAAATAAATGTTTTATTGGAAATTATTTTAGAATAACGACAATTCGTAATCAGAAAAGTTCCGGATGCGCAGACTGTTCAAATTCGTGACGAGTGAGATACCTTAAATTGCATATCACAATTTAATGTTGACATAAATGTGTAAAGAACTGAAAATACATATGCTAGGTGTCCTGTTTAGAAAACTGTTGACTTCCTGATTACAAAATCAGCATCCTGTCTTTCATGTCTCTAAACCTGTCAACCAAAGACTCCAGGTCCTCTGGTGGGTATGACTCCTTTCCCTCCCTGCAGATCCTCATTATGATTAAGGATTCTAGTGACACTTGATTTAAAGAATTACGCAAAGGAGTGCACAAATTGTTCATTAAACTAAATGATCTCTCAACTACAGCTGTACTGGCTGGTATGATCATGTTCATCAGTGTCAAAAAGTGCATATTGGGATAACACCTCCTCAGCACCCCATCCCTCTCAAATTCCAGGAAGAGCTCAGCAGTAGATTTAACAGGGTTTTGTTGTCTCTGACTATTAATAAATTAAAAATGTTTTTTAGTTTATTTTAAGATCAAAATCTTTCATTATTTTGGAACAAATCAACAGTTTTCATGATAATATCTTAATTACAATAACATCATGTACTGTCAAAATGCTAGTACATGTACTACATGTATTGTAAATTCTCAATCATAAACTTAAAGATGAGATTAGAGATATTTTTGCTTAAAATAAAACTAAATTTCTAATTATCTATCAGTAATACAATATTCTTTCTCTAACTGTACTGTTAGTGTAAATAATTAAATATCAGATGAAGTTCACTACTTTGACAGTGATTGCTTGTCATCAATTATTAATTTAAACATAATGTTTTGAATATTCTGTTTCAAATCTACTTTTTCCACTTCCTAATCATTTAATCAATACATAAATAAATTAATTTAAAAAACATCAGGCTTTAAATCTTATCATGTATTCAATAACTAATGTTTACCTTTGGACTTGATAAAGGACTGTGACACATGAATGTTACGATAGTACAATCATCAAGACTTCAGAGTCAGTGACTTATATAACAAAACATAAAACTGCAAAAATTGATTCTGTTTCTCCAACTTAAAAGAAAAATTGTATTTTAATAAATATAAAATGAAATTTCAGGACTAGTTAATTTATACATCTAATAAAATCTGTTAATGTAACACTTAAATGATTAATAAAATATTAGACAATAAGTATGGAGAATTGCTGAATGTAAATTAGAATTATAAAATTATCAGGTCAAACCTCTAAAAGAAAAATAATTTATAGATTATCAAACTCAGATGGAATGTAATTAAATAAATTTACAACAAATTGTAACTGTG
The DNA here is from genome assembly GCA_016163765.1 of Magallana hongkongensis. Lineage (NCBI taxonomy): Eukaryota > Metazoa > Mollusca > Bivalvia > Ostreida > Ostreidae > Magallana > Magallana hongkongensis. Next base: position 7,718 of record WFKH01011786.1, read on the forward strand.
AACTTCACTCAGAATCAATAATTAGGACATTTCAAAATAAATTATATTATTAATTTAATATAATGATTATACCTACCTAATCATGTACAGATGATGACGAAAACCCTGAAATTCACATCTTGTTGCCTGTTGGTCAATATCAGCATCTACCTGCATTAAATGCCCCTGAAAGGTGTCTGCTTTCTGAGTTCCGTAATGCTTTGCAAGACGCTGTATATCATCCTAGTAAATATTGAATTAATAATAATTATTGTTATGTTTCATATATTTGGAATTGAATAATTTATAATTAAATAAACTTTGGATTTAATAATCAGTTTTCAATTCATAATTGACTAACAAATCTTTCTAATATTTTACAATATAATTCAATCATGCTACATTTTGAAATTCTATAAGCTTTGCCATATTGATTTATCATTAGATAATATGCTTACTTTGCCATAATCAAGAAGTTCTTCTGCAGAGGGGATGTTTTGTGGGTCTAAAACTCCAAAGGAGGCCAAAAGAGGTGTCACCTGAAATGCAGTTTCTACTTCTTGAATGAAAGAGTAGATTAATGGAACTCCCTTCCTTTGCAAGAAAAACTTTGGGGTTTCTGCAAGGTTGCCATTGTCCCTTAATCTTCTGGCAAACACAGTTCTGTCATTAATTTCTTGCAAAATGCTGTCCACTTTACTAAAATGTAGTTCAGGAAACGCCTCATAGTCTTGCAGTTTTTCGATAAGAGCATGCAGTTCATTTACAGCAATCTTCACATGGACATCCAGATGAGAAAAATTTACAGCAGATCCCTGCAAATACAAACTTAGCTGCATGAGAGGACGAAGCATGTCAGCCAGCAAAAGAACCATGAATGAATTGTTTTTGTTGAGAAGACAGCTTCTTATTCCAAATGCCTCTGGACATCTCTTCTCATCATACACCTCATCCAACAAATTCAGGACCTGCTCATATCTTTTTATCAATCTAACACATGCATCTCCATGAGACAGCCATCTAGTTGTAGCTGCAGCTCGGATCAGTTTCAAGGATGGTAGACCATAAGCGTGCTGGATTTCCTCAAATAATGCTGATCGTTTTGGGGAAAATTTTAGAAATTTCCACAGAAGAAGAAGCATGCTGTCAACTTCGATGAGCACTGGGTAATCTTTCATAAGGTGCCTTATGCATAAAGCAAGACTGTGGTTCCTACAGTTGATGCTACGTACAGCGACATGGGTTAAATATGTCGGAATCTGCGTTGAAGCCCTGCAAAGTACCATCAATTCATTCAAAACTTGACTTTTATTATAAAAAATGGATGCATGCTACGTTTTGACTTTTATGAATAAATGAAATTTATTTATAAAATATTGTAAAATTGATAACAGTAACTGTAAAATTAATAATAATAGATTAATGGAAATACAGTGACTGAGTCTAGCCAGAATCAATAAATCAATCTAAGATTTTTAAATCTTAATTCTGAAAATCATCATGAAAAAAATTACAGTACTTTAACTTCAATCAGTGTCAAGTCAAATAAATTCATTTTAGTATGATTAATAGTTACCTGAAACCTTTCCACTCATCACATTGCACCCATCAAGTCCAATAAACCTTGCTTTGGAAAGATCAATATTTTCGCCAAGCTGAACTGCTCCAAACAATTTAAAAGACTTGCCATATCTGTTTTGGTCACCTTCATCAACTCTAAAAAGTGTTCAGATACATAACCATATGTACTCCATTTGCCAAATATGGCAAATTGTTCCCTGTTTGCTTCATCTGTCGACTCATCTAAGAGAACAGTGAAATACTTGGCAGTTCTCAAAGAATCTAGAACTCTGATTTTAATATGTGCATTAATACACTCAACAATCTCTTTTACTGAAAATGAAGATAAATATGTCACAGTCCCTTTACTGTCATCAATATTCAACAAACGCTGCAGATCTGGAACTCCCAACTCAGCCATAAATCTCACAAATTGTTCTAAGTTAACTGAAATTGCCAATTTCTTCTTTATCATAAAATTTGTAGTCTGTAACACCTTTTTCAAATATTCTCTATTTGAAATTCTGTTTTCCTCTTTCTTATCTTCTGCAAAATTGACAAGAGCTCGAAGAACACTGCCGGATCTAGCAGATGCTGATAACTTTGACTTGCTGTCTGAAATTCGTTCTACAGATTTTTTGTGTCTTGTGCTTTCTTCATGTTTATTTAATTTTCTTCTAGGATACAACACCATAATCAATGAATGCTAGCTGTTCTTTTCCTGAATGGCAAACAGTACCAGAAAAAACTTCACAATACTTGCACATGTACCCTTTTTTTCTATTGCTATAATATAGCCAATGAAACTCCAGTTCATATTTAACATTTGTTTTGTTTGACATTGTAAATGTTGGTTTGTAAAATTCGCTTAAATCAGTGTCACTATCAGAATCAGCTTTCTTCTTTCTCTTTTCCGTTATCGAATTGTCAGCTTGATAGTCATCTTGACATACATTTGCTCTAACAGAATCGCCCCGCATTTCCTCGAATTCTGTTTCAGCCCAAGATTGTTCATTATCTGTTTCAGCGTTACTTGCTTATGCACGTTTATCTTTCTGAATCTCGCTCTCAGTTTTGTCACCCCTAAAAACATTCAATAACTAAATTAACAATCACGAGTGAGAGTAATGAAAAATCTAACTTCAGGCCACGTGCATTCAGACACTTCAATCAGCGTCATGTAATTTATGATAATCTTAATGAACATTACTTACGGTTCTTGTGAATCTTCAGGATCTTTTCGTTTAAAAAAAGAATCAAGTCTTCCATAATTATTGTTTGTAAATTTAATTTTTTTTACGTAGTATTTCCCGTTGTGTGACATGCTTTCAGTTTAAAAGGCGCTTGACATTTATTTATGCATTACATTTAGATAAGCGCCAAGGCGATTCCGATCTATTAGTAAGTAGACAACTCGTTCCCCAGATGTTTCATATCAGAGTAACACGGAACGGCATTGTCATTTTGGGAATTTTCCGATCAGATTTGGGGAAAAAAACAGTCAATTTTCAATTGGGAATGGGTCCGTTTACCGGACCTGCATGGAAGGGATATTAAGCCCTGAGTACCACATAAGAAGGGGAAAAGAGGTTGCCAGCTGGCTGACGTACCTGTCAGATACAAAAGGTTATCTTCTGAAATGACGGAACTGGTCGACAACCCCTCATCTGGATCTGAGAGGAAGGAAATGGTTTTGCGGCCTGGAAACTACCATCTCTTCAGACCAAGGCAGGGTGCTTCTAAAATTAAAATGGAAAATCATCAAGACCAAAACTTGGAGCAGTAAGTCATTTTTTGCAAACTAGAATAAATTAGAAATCAAATTTTAACATTAACTTTTGCAAATGGAATATCTTATTATACATTAAATCACTTTAATGCCAATTTAATTGGACTTTCTATAAACAGTACATCAATTTTGTCAGGTTTCACATGTAATTACATGCAACTTTATGTAATCAGGAGTGATGGATGAAACATGTATCATAAATCATGCAACTAACCTGTAACAAAATAATTGGAAATGAAGCAGTATATGTAAAATTACATTATCATTAAAAAATCTACAAAATGTACATCTAGTCTAAGGGGGTAACTCTAAAATCAATTTTCACCATCTTCACAACACAGACATTCACATGCCTAGTAAACAATACTTACAAATCTTGTCGAACAGAGGAAGATTCCCACAGGCTAATCA
>WFKH01011789.1:0-17383 GCA_016163765.1 Magallana hongkongensis
ATATATGTTCAATTGATCTGCAAAAGAACAACTTCCTATCTTGAAAACTGTAGGAGGAGTTACCCGTACAATAAGGGTACCCTTTTGGCAGCCGCCCACCCGCCCGCCCGCCCGCCATTTTCACCATTTCAATAACCAGATTTTTCCATTGGAAAACCCGGTTAAAAATGCAAAATTTGGTATATATCTAATGCACTGTGTGCAATTTTACTTGAATTTGCTCTGTAAAAATGTTTCTGGTTTTTTTTTTTCATTCAATTAAATTTACTTACTTCAAGCCAAACTCCTTTATTGCATTTGTCAGCCAGTTGATTGCCTCGGATTGGTTTTTGGGATTCTTCTGCTCAAAGGCCATGGTGATAACCTACATACAAATGACAAAGTGTATAAACAGTCAGATCCATACCCCTCGTGTAGGGACTTAATACCATACATCATCTTTTTAGATGATCTATATTTTTGGGGTTTGTTTTTTGCGACTTTTCATATTGCAAAAAATTTAATAATTCATGCATAAAATATATAAATTCTTGTGTATAAAAGAGATTTTAAAATTAGGAAAATACTTTACACCAGGAAAACACACTATAAAATTTACTTTAATTTTGCAATATTTACAGCAAGTGAAAAAGAACCCCACTGATACAGGGATCACATACTCATAGTTTCTGTACTCACCTCCTTCCCCACAAACTCGAGTGAGCAGGACTCGGCTATACAGCTGAGGGCCTCCTGGACGCCCGACCCATTCTTCACATCTCCCACTTTGTCCACAAGGTCACCGAGTACAAAACCGGCCGACACTTTGGTGAACACTGTGTTCTTACCAAGATGAGCCAGTAGGTCTATCTTCAACTTCAGCACCTGTTATAAGAAAATCTAAATTAGTCTACTACTGCCTTGGTTTATAACTCCTCTTCCTTAAAAACATTTTTTCTCAATGAAGAACACCTTTATCCTTGATCAGTTTGTCTTTCTTGGAAGTGTCCTAAGGATTTTTCAATTATTGGCTTACCTGGAAGTTATTGTCCTTGAGTCCTGGTTTTTTGGCCAAAGTTCTCACCACAACCTGTGTCTTTAGCTCCTCTTTGCTCTTCCCCTTCACAATCTACAAGTATCTACCTGGTTAATATCTATGTAAATCTCTCCTTACAATGATGAAACTACTGTAATTTTTTTAAAATGTCAATTCAAATTTTTTATTGGAAGTTTGTGAACTTCTCAAATTCAAATTATATTTGTTGTTTTGAACCAGTAGTTTTGAACTTATTTTATGACAAGAGAAAAGCTGTCAGTGTGACAACAAACCAGGTTTTCTTTTTTGTGAACCGTATCCATAATCCATTTGTCAACCCTGAATTGATAAACACTACCTATCTAGAGAAATGGGGTACTTTATATGCAATATTTTGCCAAAAAATAACTAAGTTCAACAGTTGGTATTTTTTTCCATAAATTATCAAAAATCAAAATCCAAGTAATATGCACATCTCTGATATATGTACTATTGATCTGCAAAACAACAACTTCCTATTTTGAAAACTGTAGGAGGAGTTATCAGTACAATAGAAGGGGTACTACCCTTTTGGCAGCCTCCCGCCCGCCCGGCATTTTCACCATTTCAATACCTGGAATTTTCCTATGGAAAATCGGGTTAAAAACATTCAATCAATCCTAAAATAAATTATCTCAAAAGTTTTTGGCATTCTGGACTAAAGTAGTATGTACAAAACCAATAATCAGTACGCATAATCTTGAAAACAGTACTTGCTCAAAATCAAAATTGTACCACAATTTGTAATTGTATAGTAATTTTAACCCTTAGTTTACTAACATCAGTCATTTTCTGAGTTCCCTCTAGTCTCTCTTTCCAGTTGGAGCTGAACAACTGTTTGAGAATATCAGCAGTAAACAATGCCTCAGCTTTCTCATCCACAGCTTCATCCTACAAACATCACTCCAGTCATTCATTTACAATCACAATTTCTGTCAGACTGACCAAGTTTTCATATAAATTTGAAATTTGTCAAAATTAAATTTTTTCAAGAAATTTACCAACAATTCCCAAAACTGATAAACTAAAATCAAATTTCTTCAAACCTTAATCTCAAAAAATCAAATCCATAATTATAAGAAAATTGTATGATAATCCATATTACAGGGATATTATGGATAAGAAATGCAGACTATGCACTTACAGATAACAAAGGCTCTGTGGCCTCCTCTTTGTTGGCCCCAGTGGGACCTTTTTTTGCTCCTTTGCCTTTGGCTGAGGCTTTCTTTGGGGGACCTCCACTCTATAAATGAAGTTATTTATCTTAAATCATGTTAGCGAAGTCACAAATACACTATTGTGATTAAAAAAAACTAACCAATGAGTAATTTTATCAAACTATACTTTCATTTTGTGTTGTCTACATCAGATATTTATATTTAAAACATGAAGCATCAAGAGCTGTATTGATGACCCTACCTTGCTTCCACCAGAGGGAGCTGTAGAAGGACGAGATCCTGGGGCCTGGAAAATGAATGAGAAAAATAAAAAATAAAATTAACACCATATTACAGTTGTGAAATATTTAAATCATATTTATCTTTCTTGCATTTATGTATTTTTGAGAACAGAAAAAACTAAGAATTACTTTTACTGATATTAAGCATATCACCCCATCAAATCCTAATCTGGTTGTAGATGTATATGTCTATTGTATGAAAGTTTCTGAGAGTTATCTCTCTTTCTTACCTTGGCTGCTGACGGGGCAGCAGTGGCAGGCCTTTGAACCGGTTTGGGCTGGTTGTTAGCTGGTTTACTGGCTGTCTGTCCAGCTCGTGGCTCTCCTTTCATATTCAGTAAAACCGCAGTATCACAAGCCTCCTTAATCTGAGACCAAAATGAAAATTTTTTTATATACGTATGATGTACACGGAGTATACATGTGTTTCTAGAATAATTTTTTCCTTTTAAATTGAATTTTAATGTCAGCAGCAACAAAGCTTTCTGGTATTACTAAATAATATATTAATATATAAAACCTTCTGCATCTTAAGATTGTCCACATCTACTAAGAATGGCATAATGTGTTTCTCAGACACAACTTTCATTGCTGTGCCCAGGGCAAGGAAGGAGGCATCGCGGACTTCTGGGGCAGTGTCTGCAACAGTCTAAACAACAGAGAATACCCATTTCAATGTCTGAAATAATGACACAGCAGCTAGAGCTGGATGAAGATAAACTTGAACTAAAAACTGCCTTCTTTTTCATTAAAACAATGTATCTATCTGACATAATGGCATAAGATCAAGGTGGCTCCAAAAAAAAGCAATTTAAGATAAAAAAAAATTATGATTTGCAGAAATTTAATTCAGTAAATATGAACAAAAGCCCCATGCGGATTCAAACTCTTGATCTGTGCATCACAAGCCTGATACTTTAACCATTGAGCTATGATGGATATAAAACCAAATCAACTGATGCAATTTTACAAAACATTTAAATTGCCATCTTGTGACAGAGTGTCTTAAAAAAGTATGTCTTAATGTAGTAAGCTGTTTTAAAGAACAAGCATGCTGTATTGTTTACATTTGGCATGAAAAAACAGCAGCAAAATTTTATAACTTGTATCCAAGTAAGCAACCAAGTTACTGTAAACGTACTATATTTAGCGCATTTCTGAATTTACCTATTTATCTATATGTGTGTAATTATATATTTTACATTTGGCGATGTACTTGAATTAGCGGACGCTGTTTTCCGCCAAAAACGCTAAATAGAATACACAGCCAAATGTAATACGTTTACAGAATTAGATAAAGGTTTACCTTTATCAGACTTGTACAAAATGACTTAAGTAGTTTCTTTGGCAGCGTGCTCATGGAGCTTTTGGCGAAGCACCTGGCCAGGAAACTAGCTGTTTCAGCTTTGATGGACGGGTTTTTGTTGTCCAGGGCTGCTACAATGTCCTCTAGTACTGAATCCAATGTCATCTACAAGTTTTTTTCAGAATTAAGACATACGGTAGTTACGATAAAATCACATGTACTACCTTGTACCTCATCCTCAACTTCTTCTAAGATATACAAGTATTTCTACTCAACTTTACATAAATGAAGCATTCATTAAACCAGTGAAATTTTAAGAAAAAATTGTTTAAAATTGTAATCCCTACATTATTTTACATATGACATCACAGCCAGAATAAACAGAAATAAACAATGTAGAGAGATTGTAAATCTGGTTCTTACACAAGGAAAGGCAGCATCAATACACTCTCTCAGGGCAACTACTACCATCTGTTTCTTCTCCTTAAATTTCTCCAGGACACACTGCACTGTCTATAAAACAAAGCAAACAAGCATGGCCTAAAATCATGAAATTGTCAGAGCTACTTTTGATCTTGTCATTTTTGCTCCTCAAGCACTATAATGTCAGATTATTTCTTTGAAATAAACTTATTTTGTAATCAAGTTAATACCGTTGATACTGCAATTATGCAAATACCAATAATACTAAATCTACTTAATATATTTATGCTTTACATTGGTGAAATAACAAAACATCTTTAATAAAATCACACAAGCAGACCAAACATGATCCATGTAAAAGAGAGGAAGACCATGTTGAAAGTTACTTACACTGACTGCATAAGGGGTGAACTTTTTACGTAAGCCATTAGCGATTCCTGCGAGACATTTTCCCCCCAGTGCTACCAACATCACATTGGTATCTTTGCTGATAACCTGGAATTAAATGAAACTTTGTGTGACTTATCAGGGGGACAACGCTAAGTTTCTTTTAGGTTTGGCAATTTGTATAGTAGGTATGTCAAATTATATCAAATTTTCCAATAACTCTCTCTGAAAAGAAACTAGGGGTACTGAGAGTGTAGTTTAACAAGAATTATTACATTCCTTAGATCACTGGTTAGCAGAAAATCTTTTTTAACCTTTAATGGCAGTGAAATTGAAACAAAATGCTTTTTACACTGAACAGAGCTTTCTCACTAACATGTACCGGTAGTTCCTAGTTTAATATTGCCAGTTAGCTTCTTACCTTCTGTAGAGCTCGGACAAGCTGTCCATAATCTCCACCTTCTAGTTTAGGATTGCTGGCGAGCTTTTCCAGAGCCTCTAATGCTTCCTTCCTCTCCTGCCATTTCTTAGCTTCCTGTAAGAAACAATTAATTCAAAACTTCTATCAATATGCCAAAATTTGTTTAACAAAGATTTGAGAGCAAAAACTTAAAACTCCCATGTTTCTTTGAAGCCTAAATATTTTTTTTCATTCATGAAAATGCTATTGACAATAATTTAAAAGTAAACCATACTATTTTCTCATAGAAATCTTTGGGTAGCATAGCCAGAATATCCACAGCTTGCAGGAGTTCATAAGCATCTACTTCATCCTCGACCTCTTCTGGAAAAAATATCATTTATAACATTTAAAAAAGTGTATTTTTTAATATGCAAACATTAATGTATCTAATACTTGTACTAAAAACTTCATTGTATTCTACTGAAATAAATTGAACTCCATGCATATGAAATCACATCAAAGTAATCATATTGCTGACACATTCAAAATAGTTCAGAATCTACACTATTTCAAAGCTACATTCACAAGAAAAAAATCGTACAGATACCCCTTTCAGTCAGGTTCAGGGTCCCCCCCCCAACAATGTCCTATTCTCCTACAAACTCCTTCTTCTGTCCCCCTACCCTCTGATGTCTCATCTTATTCTCCTACCTTCCCCTTCCTCTGCTGTTCCACCACCAGCAGCTGCCTGTTCCTCCATTTTAGCCTTTAAATCTTGTTGTGAGCGGAGAAACCTCTGTTGCTGTGGCTTCTCATTTCCAATTTTCTCAAACTCTGCTTCCAGTTCAGCGACCTGTATAGTGTCAATGAAATTTCAAGATTTTTTTACTTCATCAATGTGTTGAATCAAATGTTTCTTAAAAGCTCTGCAGCTGAAGACATCAAAATCTGATACAAGTAGATCATTCTATACCATTTCTATATCATACTTAGTAAGGATGTGCATATATGTCTGAAATCATATTAAACTAATGAACCAATACTGGGCACCCGGAGCACTCAATAGACATGCATATATGTTAACCTGTATGGGATTGAAGTTGGTCATTTGTGGCTTGATGGCTTGTTTAATCCATCGATAAATCTCTATAATCAATGTCTTGGACTCTTCTCTCACAGTCTTGTCGCGATCTTCCAAAAGTTTGGGCAGTTTGGGGACAAGAGGTTTAATAGGCATGATTTTGTTTCCAAAATTCCTATTAGAAAACAAAAATTTCTTACATATATTAATGGATACAGATTAAGTTCAATAATCTAATATTATGACAGAAATCTGTTGGCATAACAAAATCAGCATTTGTGGAAAATACATTGCAAGTCTTCATAGAGAAATGATCAAACCTTAAAGCCAATGTGAGTGTCTGGACTGTGGTGATCACTATTTTTGGCTGTTTGTTGTCTAAACCAGCAAGTAAACATTCCTGTAACAATATCAACAACATAAATATTAACTGAAAGGTTTTCTGATGAAATGACAATTAAGCAGATCAGTGTCCTATTCAAAGATTTCATATCTCTCAAAATATCAACAAAATAATGATTACACATACATAAAGTTATTGGATGAATTTGAATTCTTTACCTACTGTCAAAATTAACACATTTACTGCACAGTATTTCTTCTAGGGTTTGTTACTATCTATGGATATATGTCAGGTTGTTAAAAGACTTAATAGACGAGGTGAGTGCTTGTTGTCAATGATTTGTTACTCACTAAATACAGACTGCAGTCACAACATGTTTCATCTAATGACAGATCTTTTATCTTTTCTAAAGCAGAACAATGATCATCATACACACAGACATGATGCAGTGTTACTGCAGTATTTCTCTTAGATTATTAATAATGTTCTCTAAATCATTAATAGAACCTGTTCCATATTGTTATCCGTACCTGAACTATGTCCTGTTTCTCTGCTTCTATGTACAACATGAAAACCTCCATGGCTTTCTCCTTTGTTTTTTGTTTGCTGGCATTGAAACACTTTGTGATGACACTTTGTAAGACATCCTGACACACCCTTCATAACAGTGAATGAAAGACATACAATGTATGGCTTACATTAAAAAGAAATTGCAATTTCTTAATCTACTAAAATATGTGAAATGTTTCAATGTGCTACAAGCAACAGCTACATATTCCTTACCTTCCTGCTACATTAGCATTTTCTATAAATGCCATTACTGCATCCAATCCTTTTTCTTGTGCGAAAGCATTAGTGTCAGTGACAAATTTCTTCATTAAACCAGCATACTTGTTAAATTCGGGTGACTTATCGTCCGTTATAGAACTGAACAATTTACAAGCTTCCTCATACCCAGCCAGACGAGCTTTCCACACCTGCGAAACAATTGTGCAATATGATTTCAATTCATTATTTTTTCCATTAAAATATGCATCAATAAAACATTTACCATTTTCATATCTTACTCAACTGAAAATATTGTCATGAAACTGGTGATAATTTTAATAGAAAATGCCTACCTTATGTTGGACTTTTTCCTCCGTGGGCAATTTCATCCATTCACTATCATCACCCATTTTGAATCAGTATTAGCAATCACACCAAGTCCTAATCAAAATAATAATTCAGAGTTCAAACATGCATAAAATGGCAGTGACATACTTGTGCACAATCTAGTAAATTTGTTAAATCAACATATCAACATCGAGGAAATTCGAGACATCTACCCTGTGCTTGAAAATGATATTTATAGAGATGATGCTGAACAAATCACCTGCGGTATTAATATAAAAACTCCTTCTGTAACATCATCATAAATGTTAGTCGGGAATACCACATCTCATAGATTTTTCAGAATGACAAGACGTTCAAAACAGACAGTGACATGTTTTGAATTTCATTTGCCGCTTATTGAGAGCAGGTTATTTTTCCCAGCGCATTACAGAGTTAACAGTTACATGGGTTTAAACGTAAGAGTATATCATAAATATTACCTTAATGAAAACAAATATTCAATAAAAATCAAACTTCAAACACATATGAATACAGAGTCCAAGTTTTGAAAACTACATTTTCCTCCATTGGATTGGACGATCATTACAAAATACAGCGCCACCACACGGGATTACAACATCTTTGTTGGATTACGTCCCTTTCCATGTGCGTTGCAGCTGTAGTACATTGTGCCTATTGGTGAATCAACCTGATCAATGGCTTGTATTATTTACTAATTGTAAATTTTAAAATATCAGTCCATGTTACTCAAATTTATAAGTGAATAAATATTATGCTACAATTTTGTAGAATAACGTTTAATATATACTTTTTATCAGTATACTTTAACATAAGTGCCAACTTTGAAAAAGTAATAAATCAAGAACGTAGAAATTGAAAATAACTGTATATGCATATACGTGCGCTGAAACGCACTTTTTAGAAAAAAAATCCTCTTAATATAGGGCTAATTAAACGTACTTAACCCCCCCCCCCCCCACCCTTTTTTTCGAAGATACATTGTATATAAAATTCTAAAATTCCATTTACTGTCGTCTTGCCGTGAAAATGCATATCAAATATAAATATCCCCGAGTACCCAAACTCCGTCACCATAAGCAGATAACATCCCGCGTTTCTCTGTAAAAAAATTTTTGTGGTGTTTATCATTTGTGATCACTAAAAATAACCTGAAACAATATAATTTATAAAATTATTAACAAAAATATTTTTATTTCTATTGAAATAACCCCTCTGAATACGACGTTTATCTCGCGTGCTTATCATATCTTATGAACCTAACTCCGTCACCCACATGCTTTATGATATGCCAGGGAATGAAGACACATTAACAATTTAGTTAAAACTCAATTTGTATCTAGGCCAAGTTATAATAAGTAAAAATGGTGCATACAATTTAAATTGTATTTAATTTCATCGAAATGAAATGATCGCCAGAATAAAAAAATGGGTCCTTGTGACAACATTCACAATGGCCTTTTCAGAAAGTATGGATGCCGTTTGATTTCTGTCCTTACATACGTATTTCAAATATTTTATATCATCAATTAATATATTACTTATTATATTATTTATTTATTACATTTTTATAAATGTAGCATATTCTAAATAGCGACATACCGTATATATATCTATACCCTGTATAAGGCAAAAATATCGGCATGAGCGATTTGACGTTATCATCAAGTGTAGTGCATAAAGGCTATTGCGGACTGAAAAAATGTATTAATAACCTTAATCAAAAATGTATTACATGTGAAATGTTTCATCTTGACCTCTCTAAAAATCACTGAACACCGTAAATCATCGAATGGGCCCGCATGTCAGAAATATCGATATTTTAGTGCATCCGTGAAAAAGTTTTAGCTGATTTCACACAATTAATGGTGCATTAAATGAACAAGGTTTAATTCTCTTATGTTTTGACACATTTTTAAATTTAACCGTTGCAAATTGTTGACATTTGATTAAAGATTTTTGACATGTAAAAAATAACGTCATAATCGCATTTGATATCAAACGGCGAGGAGTTTCCCGAAAGTGACGGAGTTAGGGTAGTGACGGAGTTAGGGGGCTATGCGATATATATAAGAAAATCAGTGAATATATATATCTCTCTTGAAATGTCTACATATCGAGGACTGTATATTAAATACCAATTGTTTGGAATGGAAACACGCGTGGAGTGGAGTGTATATATTAGACATTGGGGCATTGGTTAAAACCAGAATGATTTAGACGATGCCTGTACCTTGTATTTTAATATTGTAAAACATCGTAAATCAGAGTTGTTTCTACACATACAAACTCTTAATATTGAACTAACTACCCGTTCAGAGAAGTTTAACTTGAGAGGACTGTTACATGTATGTACAATGTTATTGTAGACATGTATATGTAATGGGACAGCTTGCGTGAAAAAATAAATCATGCATCTAACCTAATTCTTGACATCTTTATTTTGTGGTGAGTTATAAGTATCAATAACTGCAATTGTTTATACAACATTTAATAGTAGGAGTGGGCTATTTACATCAATGGGTAAACCGACAGTATATTTTAGAAAGAGAACCATTCACCCTTATCTACGATGGCTGCTATAGGACATATGCTTGAGATTAGGTTGTTATAGTTAAGTTTAGAAATTTTTGATTTTAAACTTTTAATGTAACAGGTTAAAGATTTAAAATGTACCGGCTGCTATGAGAACGTAAGTTCTCAGTTAGATAAACGTAGGTAATAGTTTGTAAAGAAAAAAAAACCACATATGACAAAAATGTTAATCCCATTGACTCTCAGTTTTAACTAATTTTACTTAATCTCCCGGCAGATGTGTGAACTGTGTATGTGTGAATGTTTATTTTTTCTGACATGTTATTACCATCTCTTGGTTATCGAAAAAGGGCAATGCCTGTCAAAAAATATAAGGAGAACATTTTATACCTGAAAGAGTACGGTTAGGCTAACTGTGCTGGAACCCCGCACGTTAGTGGAATGTGTGTGATGTCGGGCTAACTGTGCTGGATATCCGCACATTAGTGTCGATTTTGTGTACAGAATGATATTGGACTGACTCTGCTGGAATCTCCGCAAGTTATTAAGTTGTTATCTCGGAACTCAGAGACTCGGTTTACATTTGAATACCATGTACCGTTATTTCACCAACTTAAATACATCTTGTTGAACTTTTGTTTCGTTTTGGAGTTTTTATTCGGCGTAAACTTGAGCGAGTGTAACGAATTGAGCTTTCTCCTGAATTCACCAAATGGATTTTAAGAACGTTTACATTTCAATTTACAGTTTATTAGTACGAATTACATTTAAGAAACATTCGTGAAATTTGGGTAGTATGCTATAGTAGAGAGCCGAGTGGCATCCTACCGGGCTAACCACAACTTCACGAAAACTTCTGGGAAATCTTACTCTTAAAATATCATGGTGAAATAGATTTTTATAGTTAAATAATGTAACATATTGTTTAAAAATTCGTGGCCACGAAATAGAAGTCGTTCCCACGAAATAAAATTCATAGCCACGAAAGAAATAAAAGTCGTTCCTGGGAATTTTATTTGTTTAAACGAAATGTTTATTTCGTGGCCCGAAACTTATTTCTATGTAAATATGAAAGAAAAAAATGATGAAGACCTTAGCATATCGCAAGCTTGCGAAAGCGTATGGGTGTTCCAAACTTATTAAATTTATCGGATACAGATGACAAAGAGATGGCAATCGGCAAAAAGCTACTATACTCATTTCCAAGGAAAGACAATTTTAGAAAGAAAACAAGCAGACATGGCATCAAAACCCAACAGAGTGTTAACATTTTCCCAAGTCAAGAGTTTCTGATCCACTCGGCTCTACATAGACGTTTGTAAGAAGCGGAGCGGATCAGAAGCCCTTGACTTGGGAAGATGAGTATTAGTGGTTAGGTTTGCAATTTTTGACTCTTATGCCGATACATACCTCTAATTTGTGCACCATTAGGTATAAGCACTCGATATTTCAGCGGTAATAAAAACACACGAAATCGCGAGTTGATGAATTACTAGCACATGTATATGTTCTATATTTTTCCTCAAAGAAAGACTTATCATTGAAAAGTGGACGATTACACTTCTGACATATCGATAGATGCCCACAACGGTTACTATATAATGCAAAATAAATCTGTCGAAGATATCATAGAACGCCTTGGATTGAAATATTTCAGATATGTTATCTATTGGCCAAATGCCAGACAAAAGATTATCCAGACTGCAAAAAGAGTCGTTCAGATTCTGTACAGAAGGAAAAGAAAAAAGAACCAGAATGTTCCAGTTCAGACAGAGGTTTTGGGTTCTTAACCAAAACAGAAAAAAACCCAAAATGAGATTGTTATAAGAAATACTGTAAAAATACACAAATACCGAAGAGATCAACAGATGAAAGTTTAGACAGTGAAGAAAGTCTAAGCCCTCCGAATCTGAACAATGAAATTAGTTTATAAAGCGAAATTTAAAAAAAAACCTTGGATTTTAAGGTGAGCGAAAATCAAAATGCACAAAAATTTCATGGAAGTCCGGAAAAATTGTCATGTGATGAACTCTCAATGTACATTGCATGAAACATGTATGTTACGATGCATGTTTCATGCGGATTTTGACTACCGTAAATAATTCAGGTAGAATGCAGCAAAGGGAATGAGGACTTAAAAAAAACCATGATTGAGTGACATCACCAATCATTTCATTCATTCTGCAGATACATGTAACGGAGACGTAGAAATCATGCAGGTTGGAATTTTTTTTATGTTCATAGAGTATCACTGAAGTTAAAATAGACTACTTGTTTAGTACCGGTAACCAATTTGGACGTAATTGTGTAAAGTTTGGTGCATTTAATTAAATTTTTATGTTTCAATGCTATTTTATATAAAGTGGGAATCAGTTTTAAACAACATTGTCAACAAGCTTAAGTTGGTACTTGGGCAATGTGAGCATGGCCCAATAGATGCTGAATGGATCTCACCATGCAGCCAAGCCTTTGACAGTTTACAGAGAGTTGTTTTGGAGCCACGATTAAAAAAAAATTTTTTTTATAACATCACTTGTCAGTATGTATTTGCAATTTCATATATATATGAAATATATATGGTATATAACAATAATAATAAATATTTTAAACCACTACCATAAACATGGCAGTTACACATAATTTCTATGTTACCATTCCGAGAGTAGAGATAATGTTCAAAATAATAATATTTAGTCACCAGTATTTTGAATTTCTTTTTATATCCTAGTTTTGAAGCTTACAAGTGAATGTGCTTTTTAGCTGCCATCGACTATACAAAGTGTATGAAAGAGAAACTGCTATAGATAAAAAGGGGAATATCAGGTTTGTCAGAAATTTTTAAAAGGAGGCTGGATGTTTATCAAATTACCCATCAAATATGCCTTAAAGTTTTAAATGGTTAAAGCAAAAATTCCAAATATTTTAGAATCAAACCTTGATTATTTTTCTATATCTATATACACAGCTCTTTGTCTAAAGCAGATTATTATAATCAAAAAGGGAATTAGCACATTTTTCAAAGTAACAATTTTAGATTCAAATTAAAAATGTAAGAAGAATGTAAGAAGACTTGATACATTTTTTTTATTTAGGTACAGGAGGAAATTTTGTTAAAACTCAAACAACTGGACCTCCAATGTATTGAAAGTCCCAAATTAATTCTCTTATGTGCCTGAATTAATGATAGAAACCACAAATGACTATTGTGCCAGATGCAAGGAAAACCCTCTTCGTTCTGAAGTTGTTATGTCGGAGAGCAACCCTGGGCATATTGGCTCAACAATTGCCCTAGTTTAACCACCAGCAACAGCAGAACTTGAAGAGAGGAAGAAGTCAAGAATAAAGAAGGGACTTTGTGACTTTCCTGAACTGTTTGTGAAAGTGATAACTTGAGTTGCAATGTTTGACAAACTTTTATTTCATAAACTGTTTGTGAATGTGATAACATGAGTAACAATGTTGTACAAACTTTAATTTCTTAATTAAGATTTATTTGTCATTGTTATGTAAAAAGTGACATAAAAAAGGAAAAGCTATTCTCAACTTATCATTCACCTTCGACTTTAACATGTAATAGTGTAATAGATTACAACCCTGCTCCTTGCTTGATATCTTTCTCCAATTACTTCGACACGCCTAGCTATCCTCTCTGTGGAGTGACACTGGCGTCTGGCAGTACTCCAGAGAATAAATTGTCTGTAGGCTGCTGCCTGTAAGATTTATTGGCATCTTCTTGTGTTCTGCCATCCCTTGCAAAAAAACTTAATCCAAATCTCTGCTGGAGATGAAGTGTCATTGGATCCATAGTCACAAGATTTATTTTATGTGACAAGAAACAAAGATTATCAACATTCTATGAAACACAACCTATGAAATCTAGTTCATAATGCAATCCAGGCTTGGGGCGAATTACATTGTAAAGAAATGCATTACATTACCATTACTTCATGAATTTGGGCATTAAATTACCATTACCATTACTTAATTTTCTTGAAGTAATGCATTACATTACCATTACATGAGTAAAGTAATGCATTACCGTTACCATTACTTTATGAAAAGTCTAAGTTTTAAAAAAATAATTTAAAAGCTGAATAAAGAGTTTTTGCAAATGTTTCATATATAAAACACGCTTTAACATATTTACAGGTTCATGTTCACTATCAGATTCAAATTTAATGACATATACAAGATTGCTGTTGCACTTTATGATCATCCAAGTTTCAAAGTATTCATCTTTTAACTGCATCCTGTCGGGTTTGAACATCTTAAGATATAATAGCTTTCCGGTATTAACCTTCTGATCTTTGCTTAAAAAGAGCTCGGGTCTCATTTTATTACACCCTTTCAGCATCAGTATTCACTTGTGTGCAATGGAGCAAACACACTAACTGGGAACTCCTGCTTCAGGTGGGAGTGGAGTGGGTGGTGGTCCTTTCTCCTTATTTCGTATTCGAGTCAGAAGGTCACTGACCTTAAGTATCACTTATGGCATGAGACTTGAAAGTTTTTTTCAGCAAGTTCCTGGCTTTGTCACCAGATAGCCGGTCAATCAGCTACTACAATGTATTCAGGACTAGTGAGATGCATACTGATGCACTATGGTAAATTTATGATTTTATGAATATTTATTTTCCTAAATTTGCTTGTTCGGAGGATTCTGTATGGAGATTCCTTAAACTCTCTTCCTCTCCTCGTTCAAAGAGCTGAGCATGTAAAACTCGTATTTCTCAACTCATCTACCTATACCACTCCCTTTCCTTACAACAGAAAGTTGGGGTTCCTAACCTATAGTTTCCTATAATCAGATTTGGAAAACAATTCTTTACATTCCTGCATAACATATACTGGTTGTAGTATCTTGCAAATTACTTACTTACTTACTTACTTTAGTTTAGGGCTTTCTTTTTTATGACATCAATTTATTCTATGCCACATGGGCCAATAATTGGAATACATAATTATCTTTATAATCTTTCCATCCACATACTGCACGACTTAACTTTATAATAATTTACAGATTATTTTTAAGTAATGTCAAAGTTTCAAGATTCTGGCCCCTAAATATCCCTTATTTTTTAACAGATGGTCATTTTTTATGGCCAAGCAGATGTAAAACGTCAACATGAACATTTTTGCTTCAATAATGTTGAACAACTTTCAATTGTTTTTGAAATAGTTAAAAATACTTTTGGCCCCTTCAGGCCCTTTTTTAAAGGGACTGGCTTTTAAATCTTTATATCATTGAAAAGGCCTTGGTATTTGCAACATTTTTGTTCTACAAGTCATAAGAACATGTTTCTTATTCTTGAGATAAATGAGGGACAATAAGTTTTAGGGGTCAGCCAAGAAACTCCCTTATGGGAGTCACAATGAATATTTTTAAGATGGCATGTTGTTTAAAATGAAATTCTGCACGTCTTTTTCACTATAATGATTCCAAAAATATTTTTGTTTAAAAGTTACGTGGCAGCAACGTTTCGAAATTCTGGCCCCTTCAGATCATTTATTACGTGATAGATCATCATTTTTTAAAGGTCACACAGTTGTAAAACGTCAAAATAAACATCTATGCTTCAACAATGCTTAACAAAATTTCAAACATGTCAATTTTTGGCCCCTATAGGTCCTTTATTTACGGGGCTGATCCCTTAATCTTAATATCATTGAAAAGATCTTGGTATTTGCTACATTTTTTGTTCTATATATTATTACAAAATGTTTCTTAGTCTTAAGATAAATGAGACAATAAGTTTTAGTGGACAGCCACGTAACTTCTTAATTGGACAATTTTGAAGATGACATGTTTAGAATGATTCTGCACGACTTTGCTACTATAATGACTTACACAATATTGTTCGTTTACAAGTTACGTAATGTCAAAGTTTCAAGATACTGGCCCCTAAATATCCCATATTATTTTACAGATTGCTATTATGAAGGCCAGAAAGTTGTAAATCATTAGGATGAACATGCTTCAACAATGCTCAACAAAATCTCAATCACTTTAGAAATATTTAAAAAATACTTTTGACCCCTTTAGGTCTTTTATTTAACGGGCTTGCCCCTAAATCTTGATATCATTGAAAAGGTTTGATAAATGTGCAAAACTTTTGTTATATATGTTTTCACAGATTATTTTTCAGAAAAAAGTAATGAATAAAAACGTGTCAAATTTTTGCCGAAATTTGTTCCCAATTATTCGCGCCCCAGCAAGCCCCGAATCTTTGCACTTTTAACGTATAAAAAGTAATCTATTTCAACTTCCACATATCGTCTATCAATCCTAAATATTTCACATTGGTATCATAAATCGTTTCTGAGAAGTTAGCTGCACAAAATTTCAGAAATTCGTCGATAAATCGGTACAGGAAATGGTGTCATCAAAATTATCAAAAACATATAAAACATAAACCGTGTACTATCATCTGTGAAAAAAATAAAAGAAATCGGTTGAAGAGTTTTTGGGAATTTGCCTGGACAAAATTTTACGTTGGTAACGGAATACCTTAAAAAAAGAAGAAGAAATAACATCAGGGATACAAAAGGTCTTTCACCTGAACGGTGGAAAGACAATATTGGTGAATGTATATCTGTGATTCGATCCTTATTCTGGGTATTGTTTAGACAGTGTATTTTGTGTGCTGCTTGAATAATTTAGTGAAAAACATGTTGACAGACTTTGTATGTACATCATTAAGCTTTATTGGGTTTTAGGCCCCTGCATTGATCAAGCAAGAATTTGTATTTAAAACACAACACCCTCGCTTGCATCAGTTCATAACGCAGTGTCAAGTTTGTAAAAATGTATGTTATATTAAAACCAAGAGCATTTATGTGTTTTATATATTTAGCAAGTACAATCTTTTCTATGGGGATTCATGATTATAAATACAAACGAATCGAAGAAATGAACGATAAAATTTCATTGGATTCAGAAATATTTCTTTACAGTTCATTGTCTACCATCCAATGTATTTCACATTGTGCGTTAATTCCAAACTGTGAGTCGGTGTTTTACTTTCAATCATCTTGTAAAGGTTATTCTGTTGTTTATTCGCAAAGTTCTTCAAATTTGACTTTAATATCCGGAGCCCGCTATTATGCCAACGTAGAAGAACAAACTGAAGATACAACAACCGAAAGAAACACTCATGATACAACAACTGAAAGAAACACCAATGATACAACGACCGAAAAAAACAATGATAATACGAAGATCGCAAGAACAACTGATGATACAACGACCAAGGGAAAC
>WFKH01011790.1:0-17385 GCA_016163765.1 Magallana hongkongensis
ATATATGTTCAATTGATCTGCAAAAGAACAACTTCCTATCTTGAAAATTGTAGGAGTTACCCGTACAATAAGGGTACCCTTTTGGCAGCCGCCCACCCGCCCGCCATTTTCACCATTTCAATAACCGGATTTTTCCGTTGGAAAACCCGGTTAAAAATGCAAAATTTGGTATATATCTAATGCACTGTGTGCAATTTTACATGAATTTGCTCTGTAAAAATGTTTCTGGTTTTTTTTTTTCATTCAATTAAATTTACTTACTTCAAGCCAAACTCCTTTATTGCATTTGTCAGCCAGTTGATTGCCTCGGATTGGTTTTTGGGATTCTTCTGCTCAAAGGCCATGGTGATAACCTACATACAAATGACAAAGTGTATAAACAGTCAGATCCATACCCCTCGTGTAGGGACTTAATACCATACATCATCTTTTAAGATGATCTATATTTTTGGGGTTTGTTTTTTGCGACTTTTCATATTGCAAAAAATTTAATAATTCATGCATAAAATATATAAATTCTTGTGTATAAAAGAGATTTTAAAATTAGGAAAATACTTTACACCAGGAAAACACACTATAAAATTTACTTTAATTTTGCAATATTTACAGCAAGTGAAAAAGAACCCCACTGATACAGGGATCACATACTCATAGTTTCTGTACTCACCTCCTTCCCCACAAACTCGAGTGAGCAGGACTCGGCTATACAGCTGAGGGCCTCCTGGACGCCCGACCCATTCTTCACATCTCCCACTTTGTCCACAAGGTCACCGAGTACAAAACCGGCCGACACTTTGGTGAACACTGTGTTCTTACCAAGATGAGCCAGTAGGTCTATCTTCAACTTCAGCACCTGTTATAAGAAAATCTAAATTAGTCTACTACTGCCTTGGTTTATAACTCCTCTTCCTTAAAAACACTTTTTCTCAATGAAGAACACCTTTATCCTTGATCAGTTTGTCTTTCTTGGAAGTGTCCTAAGGATTTTTCAATTATTGGCTTACCTGGAAGTTATTGTCCTTGAGTCCTGGCTTTTTGGCCAAAGTTCTCACCACAACCTGTGTCTTTAGCTCCTCTTTGCTCTTCCCCTTCACAATCTACAAGTATCTACCTGGTTAATATCTATGTAAATCTCTCCTTACAATGATGAAACTACTGTAATTTTTTAAAAATGTCAATTCAAATTTTTTATTGGAAGTTTGTGAACTTCTCAAATTCAAATTATATTTGTTGTTTTGAACCAGTAGTTTTGAACTTATTTTATGACAAGAGAAAAGCTGTCAGTGTGACAACAAACCAGGTTTTCTTTTTTGTGAACCATATCCATAATCCATTTGTCAACCCTGAATTGATAAACACTACCTATCTAGAGAAATGGGGTACTTTATATGCAATATTTTGCCAAAAAATAACTAAGTTCAACAGTTGGTATTTTTTCCCATAAATTATCAAAAATCAAAATCCAAGTAATATGCACATCTCTGATATATGTACTATTGATCTGCAAAACAACAACTTCCTATTTTGAAAACTGTAGGAGGAGTTATCAGTACAATAGAAGGGGTACTACCCTTTTGGCAGCCTCCCGCCCGCCCGGCATTTTCACCAATTCAATACCTGGAATTTTCCTATGGAAAATCGGGTTAAAAACATTCAATCAATCCTAAAATAAATTATCTCAAAAGTTTTTGGCATTCTGGACTAAAGTAGTATGTACAAAACCAATAATCAGTACGCATAATCTTGAAAACAGTACTTGCTCAAAATCAAAATTGTACCACAATTTGTAATTGTATACCGGTAGTAATTTTAACCCTTAGTTTACTAACATCAGTCATTTTCTGAGTTCCCTCTAGTCTCTCTTTCCAGTTGGAGCTGAACAACTGTTTGAGAATATCAGCAGTAAACAATGCCTCAGCTTTCTCATCCACAGCTTCATCCTACAAACATCACTTCAGTCATTCATTTACAATCACAATTTCTGTCAGACTGACTAAGTTTTCATATAAATTTGAAATTTGTCAAAATTAAATTTTTTCAAGAAATTTACCAACAATTCCCAAAACTGATAAACTAAAATCAAATTTCTTCAAACCTTAATCTCAAAAAATCAAATCCATAATTATAAGAAAATTGTATGATAATCCATATTACAGGGATATTATGGATAAGAAATGCAGACTATGCACTTACAGATAACAAAGGCTCTGTGGCCTCCTCTTTGTTGGCCCCAGTGGGACCTTTTTTTGCTCCTTTGCCTTTGGCTGAGGCTTTCTTTGGGGGACCTCCACTCTATAAATGAAGTTATTTATCTTAAATCATGTTAGCGAAGTCACAAATACACTATTGTGATTAAAAAAAACTAACCAATGAGTAATTTTATCAAACTATACTTTCATTTTGTGTTGTCTACATCAGATATTTATATTTAAAACATGAAGCATCAAGAGCTGTATTGATGACCCTACCTTGCTTCCACCAGAGGGAGCTGTAGAAGGACGAGATCCTGGGGCCTGGAAAATGAATGAGAAAAATAAAAAATAAAATTAACACCATATTACAGTTGTGAAATATTTAAATCATATTTATCTTTCTTGCATTTATGTATTTTTGAGAACAGAAAAAACTAAGAATTACTTTTCCTGATATTAAGCATATCACCCCATCAAATCCTAATCTGGTTGTAGATGTATATGTCTATTGTATGAAAGTTTCTGAGAGTTATCTCTCTTTCTTACCTTGGCTGCTGACGGGGCAGCAGTGGCAGGCCTTTGAACCGGTTTGGGCTGGTTGTTAGCTGGTTTACTGGCTGTCTGTCCAGCTCGTGGCTCTCCTTTCATATTCAGTAAAACCGCAGTATCACAAGCCTCCTTAATCTGAGACCAAAATGAAAATTTTTTATATACGTATGATGTACACGGAGTATACATGTGTTTCTAGAATAATTTTTTCCTTTTAAATTGAATTTTAATGTCAGCAGCAACAAAGCTTTCTGGTATTACTAAATAATATATTAATATATAGAACCTTCTGCATCTTAAGATTGTCCACATCTACTAAGAATGGCATAATGTGTTTCTCAGACACAACTTTCATTGCTGTGCCCAGGGCAAGGAAGGAGGCATCGCGGACTTCTGGGGCAGTGTCTGCAACAGTCTAAACAACAGAGAATACCCATTTCAATGTCTGAAATAATCACACCGCAGCTAGAGCTGGATGAAGATAAACTTGAACTAAAAACTGCCTTCTTTTTCATTAAAACAATGTATCTATCTGACATAATGGCATAAGATCAAGGTGGCTCCAAAAAAAAGCAATTTAAGATAAAAAAAAAATTATGATTTGCAGAAACTTAATTCAGTAAATATGAACAAAAGCCCCATGCGGATTCAAACTCTTGATCTGTGCATCACAAGCCTGATACTTTAACCATTGAGCTATGATGGATATAAAACCAAATCAACTGATGCAATTTTACAAAAAATTTAAATTGCCATCTTGTGACAGAGTGTCTTAAAAAAGTATGTCTTAATGTAGTAAGCTGTTTTAAAGAACAAGCATGCTGTATTGTTTACATTTGGCATGAAAAAACAGCAGCGAAATTTTATAACTTGTATCCAAGTAAGCAACCAAGTTACTGTAAACGTACTATATTTAGCGCATTTCTGAATTTACCTATTTATCTATGTGTGTGTAATTATATATTTTACATTTGGCGATGTACTTGAATTAGCGGACGCTGTTTTCCGCCAAAAACGCTAAATAGAATACACAGCCAAATGTAATACGTTTACAGAATTAGATAAAGGTTTACCTTTATCAGACTTGTACAAAATGACTTAAGTAGTTTCTTTGGCAGCGTGCTCATGGAGCTTTTGGCGAAGCACCTGGCCAGGAAACTAGCTGTTTCAGCTTTGATGGACGGGTTTTTGTTGTCCAGGGCTGCTACAATGTCCTCTAGTACTGAATCCAATGTCATCTACAAGTTTTTTTCAGATATAAGACATATGGTAGTTACGATAAAATCACATGTACTACTTTGTACCTCATCCTCAACTTCTTCTAAGATATACAAGTATTTCTGCTCAACTTTACATAAATGAAGCATTCATTAAACCAGTGAAATTTTAAGAAAAAATTGTTTAAAATTGTAATCCCTACATTATTTTACATATGACATCACAGCCAGAATAAACAGAAATAAACAATGTAGAGAGATTGTAAATCTGGTTCTTACACAAGGAAAGGCAGCATCAATACACTCTCTCAGGGCAACTACTACCATCTGTTTCTTCTCCTTAAATTTCTCCAGGACACACTGCACTGTCTATAAAACAAAGCAAACAAGCATGGCCTAAAATCATTTTTGAAATTGTCAGAGCTACTTTTGATCTTGTCATTTTTGCTCCTCAAGCACTATAATGTCAGATTATTTCTTTGAAATAAACTTATTTTGTAATCAAGTTAATACCGTTGATACTGCAATTATGCAAATACCAATAATATTAAATCTACTTAATATATTTATGCTTTACATTGGTGAAATAACAAAACATCTTTAATAAAATCACACAAGCAGACCAAACATGATCCATGTAAAAGAGAGGAAGACCATGTTGAAAGTTACTTACACTGACTGCATAAGGGGTGAACTTTTTACGTAAGCCATTAGCGATTCCTGCGAGACATTTTCCCCCCAGTGCTACCAACATCACATTGGTATCTTTGCTGATAACCTGGAATTAAATGAAACTTTGTGTGACTTATCAGGGGGACAACGCTAAGTTTCTTTTAGGTTTGGCAATTTGTATAGTAGGTATGTCAAATTATATCAAATTTTCCAATAACTCTCTCTGAAAAGAAACTAGGGGTACTGAGAGTGTAGTTTAACAAGAATTATTACATTCCTTAGATCACTGGTTAGCAGAAAATCTTTTTTAACCTTTAATGGCAGTGAAATTGAAACAAAATGCTTTTTACACTGAACAGAGCTTTCTCACTAACATGTACCGGTAGTTCCTAGTTTAATATTGCCGGTTAGCTTCTTACCTTCTGTAGAGCTCGGACAAGCTGTCCATAATCTCCACCTTCTAGTTTAGGATTGCTGGCGAGCTTTTCCAGAGCCTCTAATGCTTCCTTCCTCTCCTGCCATTTCTTAGCTTCCTGTAAGAAACAATTAATTCAAAACTTCTATCAATATGCCAAAATTTGTTTAACAAAGATTTGAGAGCAAAAACTTAAAACTCCCATGTTTCTTTGAAGCCTAAATATTTTTTTTCATTCATGAAAATGCTATTGACAATAATTTAAAAGTAAACCATACTATTTTCTCATAGAAATCTTTGGGTAGCATAGCCAGAATATCCACAGCTTGCAGGAGTTCATAAGCATCTACTTCATCCTCGACCTCTTCTGGAAAAAATATCATTTATAACATTTAAAAAAGTGTATTTTTTAATATGCAAACATTAATGTATCTAATACTTGTACTAAAAACTTCATTGTATTCTACTGAAATAAATTGAACTCCATGCATATGAAATCACATCAAAGTAATCATATTGCTAACACATTCAAAATAGTTCAGAATCTACACTATTTCAAAGCTACATTCACAAGAAAAAAATCGTACAGATACCCCTTTCAGTCAGGTTCAGGGTCCCCCCCCAACAATGTCCTATTCTCCTACAAACTCCTTCTTCTGTCCCCCTACCCTCTGATGTCTCATCTTATTCTCCTACCTTCCCCTTCCTCTGCTGTTCCACCACCAGCAGCTGCCTGTTCCTCCATTTTAGCCTTTAAATCTTGTTGTGAGCGGAGAAACCTCTGTTGCTGTGGCTTCTCATTTCCAATTTTCTCAAACTCTGCTTCCAGTTCAGCGACCTGTATAGTGTCAATGAAATTTCAAGATTTTTTTACTTCATCAATGTGTTGAATCAAATGTTTCTTAAAAGCTTTGCAGCTGAAGACATCAAAATCTGATACAAGTAGATCATTCTATACCATTTCTATATCATACTTAGTAAGGATGTGCATATATGTCTGAAATCATATTAAACTAATGAACCAATACTGGGCACCCGGAGCACTCAATAGACATGCATATATGTTAACCTGTATGGGATTGAAGTTGGTCATTTGTGGCTTGATGGCTTGTTTAATCCATCGATAAATCTCTATAATCAATGTCTTGGACTCTTCTCTCACAGTCTTGTCGCGATCTTCCAAAAGTTTGGGCAGTTTGGGGACAAGAGGTTTAATAGGCATGATTTTGTTTCCAAAATTCCTATTAGAAAACAAAAATTTCTTACATATATTAATGGATACAGATTAAGTTCAATAATCTGATATTATGACAGAAATCTGTTGGCATAACAAAATCAGCATTTGTGGAAAATACATTGCAAGTCTTCGTAGAGAAATGATCAAACCTTAAAGCCAATGTGAGTGTCTGGACTGTGGTGATCACTATTTTTGGCTGTTTGTTGTCTAAACCAGCAAGTAAACATTCCTGTAACAATATCAACAACATAAATATTAACTGAAAGGTTTTCTGATGAAATGACAATTAAGCAGATCAGTGTCCTCTTCAAAGATTTCATATCTCTCAAAATATCAACAAAATAATGATTACACATACATAAAGTTATTGGATGAATTTGAATTCTTTACCTACTGTCAAAATTAACACATTTACTGCACAGTATTTCTTCTAGGGTTTGTTACTATCTATGGATATATGTCAGGTTGTTAAAAGACTTAATAGACGAGGTGAGTGCTTGTTGTCAATGATTTGTTACTCACTAAATACAGACTGCAGTCACAACATGTTTCATCTAATGCAAATCTTTTATCTTTTCTAAAGCAGAACAATGATCATCATACACACAGACATGATGCAGTGTTACTGCAGTATTTCTCTTAGATTATTAATAATGTTCTCTAAATCATTAATAGAACCTGTTCCATATTGTTATCCGTACCTGAACTATGTCCTGTTTCTCTGCTTCTATGTACAACATGAAAACCTCCATGGCTTTCTCCTTTGTTTTTTGTTTGCTGGCATTGAAACATTTTGTGATGACACCTTGTAAGACATCCTGACACACCCTTCATAACAGTGAATGAAAGACATACAATGTATGGCTTACATTAAAAAAAATTGCAATTTCTTAATCTACTAAAATATGTGAAATGTTTCAATGTGCTACAAGCAGCAGCTACATATTCCTTACCTTCCTGCTACATTAGCATTTTCTATAAATGCCATTACTGCATCCAATCCTTTTTCTTGTGCGAAAGCATTAGTGTCAGTGACAAATTTCTTCATTAAACCAGCATACTTGTTAAATTCGGGTGACTTATCGTCCGTTATAGAACTGAACAATTTACAAGCTTCCTCATACCCAGCCAGACGAGCTTTCCACACCTGCGAAACAATTGTGCAATATGATTTCAGTTCATTATTTTTTCCATTAAAATATGCATCAATAAAACATTTACCATTTTCATATCTTACTCAACTGAAAATATTGTCATGAAACTGGTGATAATTTTAATAGAAAATGCCTACCTTATGTTGGACTTTTTCCTCCGTGGGCAATTTCATCCATTCACTATCATCACCCATTTTGAATCAGTATTAGCAATCACACCAAGTCCTAATCAAAATAATAATTCAGAGTTCAAACATGCATAAAATGGCAGTGACATACTTGTGCACAATCTAGTAAATTTGTTAAATCAACATATCAACATCGAGGAAATTCGAGATATCTACCCTGTGCTTGAAAATGATATTTATAGAGATGATGCTGAACAAATCACCTGCGGTATTAATATAAAAACTCCTTCTGTAACATCATCATAAATGTTAGTCGGGAATACCACATCTCATAGATTTTTCAGAATGACAAGACGTTCAAAACAGACAGTGACATGTTTTGAATTTCATTTGCCGCTTATTGAGAGCAGGTTATTTTTCCCAGCGCATTACAGAGTTAACAGTTACATGGGTTTAAACGTAAGAGTATATCATAAATATTACCTTAATGAAAACAAATATTCAATAAAAATCAAACTTCAAACACATATGAATACAGAGTCCAAGTTTTGAAAACTACATTTTCCTCCATTGGATTGGACGATCATTACAAAATACAGCGCCACCACACGGGATTACAACATCTTTGTTGGATTACGTCCCTTTCCATGTGCGTTGCAGCTGTAGTACATTGTGCCTATTGGTGAATCAACCTGATCAATGGCTTGTATTATTTACTAATTGTAAATTTTAAAATATCAGTCCATGTTACTCAAATTTATAAGTGAATAAATATTATGCTACAATTTTGTAGAATAACGTTTAATATATACTTTTTATCAGTATACTTTAACATAAGTGCCAACTTTGAAAAAGTAATAATTGATGCACCCATAAATCAAGAACGTAGAAATTGAAAATAACTGTATATGCATATACGTGCGCTGAAACGCACTTTTTAGAAAAAAAATCCTCTTAATATAGGGCTAATTAAACGTACTTAACCCCCCCCCCCCCCACCCTTTTTTTCGAAGATACATTGTATATAAAATTCTAAAATTCCATTTACTGTCGTCTTGCCGTGAAAATGCATATCAAATATAAATATCCCCGAGTGCCCAAACTCCGTCACCATAAGCAGATAACATCCCGCGTTTCTCTGTAAAAAATTTTTTGTGGTTTTTATCATTTGCGATCACTAAAAATAACCTGAAACAATATAATTTATAAAATTATTAACAAAAATATTTTTATTTCTATTGAAATAACCCCTCTGAATACGACGTTTATCTCGCGTGCTTATCATATCTTATGAACCTAACTCCGTCACCACATGCTCTATGATATGCCAGGGAATGAAGACACATTAACAATTTAGTTAAAACTCAATTTGTATCTAGGCCAAGTTATAATAAGTAAAAATGGTGCATACAATTTAAATTGTATTTAATTTCATCGAAATGAAATGATCGCCAGAATTAAAAAATGGGTCCTTGTGACAACATTCACAATGGCCTTTTCAGAAAGTATGGATGCCGTTTGATTTCTGTCCTTACATACGTATTTCAAATATTTTATATCATCAATTAATATATTACTTATTATATTATTTATTTATTACATTTTTATAAATGTAGCATATTCTAAATAGCGACATACCGTATATATATCTATACCCTGTATAAGGTAAAAATATCGGCATGAGCGATTTGACGTTATCATCAAGTGTAGTGCATAAAGGCTATTGCGGACTGAAAAAATGTATTAATAACCTTAATCAAAAATGTATTACATGTGAAATGTTTCATCTTGACCTCTCTAAAAATCACTGAACACCGTAAATCATCGAATGGGCCCGCATGTCAGAAATATCGATATTTTAGTGCATCCGTGAAAAAGTTTTAGCTGATTTCACACAATTAATGGTGCATTAAATGAACAAGGTTTAATTCTCTTATGTTTTGACACATTTTTAAATTTAACCGTTGCAAATTGTTGACATTTGATTAAAGATTTTTGACATGTAAAAAAGAACGTCATAATCGCATTTGATATCAAACGGCGAGGAGTTTCCCGAAAGTGACGGAGTTAGGGTAGTGACGGAGTTAGGGGGCTATGCGATATATATAAGAAAATCAGTGAATATATATATCTCTCTTGAAATGTCTACATATCGAGGACTGTATATTAAATACCAATTGTTTGGAATGGAAACACGCGTGGAGTGGAGTGTATATATTAGACATTGGGGCATTGGTTAAAACCAGAATGATTTAGACGATGCCTGTACCTTGTATTTTAATATTGTAAAACATCGTAAATCAGAGTTGTTTCTACACATACAAACTCTTAATATTGAACTAACTACCCGTTCAGAGAAGTTTAACTTGAGAGGACTGTTACATGTATGTACAATGTTATTGTAGACATGTATATGTAATGGGACAGCTTGCGTGAAAAAATAAATCATGCATCTAACCTAATTCTTGGCATCTTTATTTTGTGGTGAGTTATAAGTATCAATAACTGCAATTGTTTATACAACATTTAATAGTAGGAGTGGGCTATTTACATCAATGGGTAAACCGACAGTATATTTTAGAAAGAGAACCATTCACCCTTATCTACGATGGCTGCTATAGGACATATGCTTGAGATTAGGTTGTTATAGTTAAGTTTAGAAATTTTTGATTTTAAACTTTTAATGTAACAGGTTAAAGATTTAAAATGTACCGGCTGCTATGAGAACGTAAGTTCTCAGTTAGATAAACGTAGGTAATAGTTTGTAAAGAAAAAAAACCACATATGACAAAAATGTTAATCCCATTGACTCTCAGTTTTAACTAATTTTACTTAATCTCCCGGCAGATGTGTGAACTGTGTATGTGTGAATGTTTATTTTTTCTGACATGTTATTAACATCTCTTGGTTATCGAAAAAGGGCAATGCCTGTCAAAAAATATAAGGAGAACATTTTATACCTGAAAGAGTACGGTTAGGCTAACTGTGCTGGAACCCCGCACGTTAGTGGAATGTGTGTGATGTCGGGCTAACTGTGCTGGATATCCGCACATTAGTGTCGATTTTGTGTACAGAATGATATTGGACTGACTCTGCTGGAATCTCCGCAAGTTATTAAGTTGTTATCTCGGAACTCAGAGACTCGGTTTACATTTGAATACCATGTAGCGTTATTTCACCAACTTAAATACATCTTGTTGAACTTTTGTTTCGTTTTGGAGTTTTTATTCGGCGTAAACTTGAGCGAGTGTAACGAATTGAGCTTTCTCCTGAATTCACCAAATGGATTTTAAGAACGTTTACATTTCAATTTACAGTTTATTAGTACGAATTACATTTAAGAAACATTCGTGAAATTTGGGTAGTATGCTATAGTAGAGAGCCTAGTGGCATCCTACCGGGCTAACCACAACTTCACGAAAACTTCTGGGAAATCTTACTCTTAAAATATCATGGTGAAATAGATTTTTATAGTTAAATAATGTAACATATTGTTTAAAAATTCGTGGCCACGAAATAGAAGTCGTTCCCACGAAATAAAATTCATGGCCACGAAAGAAATAAAAGTCGTTCCTGGGAATTTTATTTGTTTAAACGAAATGTTTATTTCGTGGCCCGAAACTTATTTCTATGTAAATATGAAAGAAAAAAATGATGAAGACCTTAGCATATCGCAAGCTTGCGAAAGCGTATGGGTGTTCCAAACTTATTAAATTTATCGGATACAGATGACAAAGAGATGGCAATCGGCAAAAAGCTACTATACTCATTTCCAAGGAAAGACAATTTTAGAAAGAAAACAAGCAGACATGGCATCAAAACCCAACAGAGTGTTAACATTTTCCCAAGTCAAGAGTTTCTGATCCACTCGGCTCTACATAGACGTTTGTAAGAAGCGGAGCGGATCAGAAGCCCTTGACCTGGGAAGATGAGTATTAGTGGTTAGGTTTGCAATTTTTGACTCTTATGCCGATACATACCTCTAATTTGTGCACCATTAGGTATAAGCACTCGATATTTCAGCGGTAATAAAAACACACGAAATCGCGAGTTGATGAATTACTAGTACATGTATATGTTCTATATTTTTCCTCAAAGAAAGACTTATCATTGAAAAGTGGACGATTACACTTCTGACATATCGATAGATGCCCACAACGGTTACTATATAATGCAAAATAAATCTGTCGAAGATATCATAGAACGCCTTGGATTGAAATATTTCAGATATGTTATCTATTGGCCAAATGCCAGACAAAAGATTATCCAGACTGCAAAAAGAGTCGTTCAGATTCTGTACAGAAGGAAAAGAAAAAAGAACCAGAATGTTCCAGTTCAGACATAGGTTTTGGTTTCTTAACCAAAACAGAAAAAAACCCAAAATGAGATTGTTATAAGAAATACTGTAAAAATACACAAATACCGAAGAGATCAACAGATGAAAGTTTAGACAGTGAAGAAAGTCTAAGCCCTCCGAATCTGAACAATGAAATTAGTTTATAAAGCGAAATTTAAAAAAAAAACCTTGGATTTTAAGGTGAGCAAATCAAAATGCACAAAAATTTCATGGAAGTCCGGAAAAATTGTCATGTGATGAACTCTCAATGTACATTGCATGAAACATGTATGTTACGATGCATGTTTCATGCGGATTTTGACTACCGTAAATAATTCAGGTAGAATGCAGCAAAGGGAATGAGGACTTAAAACCATGATTGAGTGACATCACCAATCATTTCATTCATTCTGCAGGTACATGTAACGGAGACGTAGAAATCATGCAGGTTGGAATTTTTTTTATGTTCATAGAGTATCACTGAAGTTAAAATAGACTACTTGTTTAGTACCGGTAACCAATTTGGACGTAATTGTGTAAAGTTTGGTGCATTTAATTAAATTTTTATGTTTCAATGCTATTTTATATAAAGTGGGAATCAGTTTTAAACAACATTGTCAACAAGCTTAAGTTGGTACTTGGGCAATGTGAGCATGGCCCAATAGATGCTGAATGGATCTCACCAAGCAGCCAAGCCTTTGACAGTTTACAGAGAGTTGTTTTGGAGCCACGATTAAAAAAAAAAATTTTTATAACATCACTTGTCAGTATGTATTTGCAATTTCATATATATATGAAATATATATGGTATATAACAATAATAATAAATATTTTAAACCACTACCATAAACATGGCAGTTACACATAATTTCTATGTTACCATTCCGAGAGTAGAGATAATGTTCAAAATAATAATATTTAGTCACCAGTATTTTGAATTTCTTTTTATATCCTTGTTTTGAAGCTTACAAGTGAATGTGCTTTTTAGCTGCCATCGACTATACAAAGTGTATGAAAGAGAAACTGCTATAGATAAAAAGGGGAATATCAGGTTTGTCAGAAATTTTTAAAAGGAGGCTGGATGTTTATCAAATTACCCATCAAATATGCCTTAAAGTTTTAAATGGTTAAAGCAAAAATTCCAAATATTTTAGAATCAAACCTTGATTATTTTTCTATATCTATATACACAGCTCTTTGTCTAAAGCAGATTATTATAATCAAAAAGGGAATTAGCACATTTTTCAAAGTAACAATTTTAGATTCAAATTAAAAATGTAAGAAGAATGTAAGAAGACTTGATACATTTTTTTTATTTAGGTACAGGAGGAAATTTTCTTAAAACTCAAACAACTGGACCTCCAATGTATTGAAAGTCCCAAATTAATTCTCTTATGTGCCTGAATTAATGATAGAAACCACAAATGACTATTGTGCCAGATGCAAGGAAAACCCTCTTCGTTCTGAAGTTGTTATGTCGGAGAGCAACCCTGGGCATATTGGCTCAACAATTGCCCTAGTTTAACCACCAGCAACAGCAGAACTTGTAGAGAGGAAGAAGTCAAGAATAAAGAAGGGACTTTGTGACTTTCCTGAACTGTTTGTGAAAGTGATAACTTGAGTTGCAATGTTTGACAAACTTTTATTTCATAAACTGTTTGTGAATGTGATAACATGAGTAACAATGTTGTACAAACTTTAATTTCTTAATTAAGATTTATTTGTCATTGTTATGTAAAAAGTGACATAAAAAAGGAAAAGCTATTCTCAACTTATCATTCACCTTCGACTTTAACATGTAATAGTGTAATAGATTACAACCCTGCTCCTTGCTTGATATCTTTCTCCAATTACTTCGACACGCCTAGCTATCCTCTCTGTGGAGTGACACTGGCGTCTGGCAGTACTCCAGAGAATAAATTGTCTGTAGGCTGCTGCCTGTAAGATTTATTGGCATCTTCTTATGTTCTGCCATCCCTTGCAAAAAAACTTAATCCAAATCTCTGCTGGAGATGAAGTGTCATTGGATCCATAGTCACAAGATTTATTTTATGTGACAAGAAACAAAGATTATCAACATTCTATGAAACACAACCTATGAAATCTAGTTCATAATGCAATCCAGGCTTGGGGCGAATTACATTGTAAAGAAATGCATTACATTACCATTACTTCATGAATTTGGGCATTAAATTACCATTACCATTACTTAATTTTCTTGAAGTAATGCATTACATTACCATTACATGAGTAAAGTAATGCATTACCGTTACCATTACTTTATGAAAAGTCTAAGTTTTAAAAAAATAATTTAAAAGCTGAATAAAGAGTTTTTGCAAATGTTTCATATATAAAACACGCTTTAACATATTTACAGGTTCATGTTCACTATCAGATTCAAATTTAATGACATATACAAGATTGCTGTTGCACTTTATGATCATCCAAGTTTCAAAGTATTCATCTTTTAACTGCATCCTGTCGGGT
Source organism: Magallana hongkongensis (assembly GCA_016163765.1). Taxonomy (NCBI): domain Eukaryota; kingdom Metazoa; phylum Mollusca; class Bivalvia; order Ostreida; family Ostreidae; genus Magallana; species Magallana hongkongensis. The sequence goes on from WFKH01011790.1 coordinate 14,388, forward strand.
TTGAACATCTTAAGATATAATAGCTTTCCGGTATTAACTTTCTGATCTTTGCTTAAAAAGAGCTCGGGTCTCATTTTATTACACCCTTTCAGCATCAGTATTCACTTGTGTGCAATGGAGCAAACACACTAACTGGGAACTCCTGCTTCAGGTGGGAGTGGAGTGGGTGGTGGTCCTTTCTCCTTATTTCGTATTCGAGTCAGAAGGTCACTGACCTTAAGTATCACTTATGGCATGAGACTTGAAAGTTTTTTTCAGCAAGTTCCTGGCTTTGTCACCAGATAGCCGGTCAATCAGCTACTACAATGTATTCAGGACAAGTGAGATGCATACTGATGCACTATGGTAAATTTATGATTTTATGAATATTTATTTTCCTAAATTTGCTTGTTCGGAGGATTCTGTATGGAGATTCCTTAAAGTCTCTTCCTCTCCTCGTTCAAAGAGCTGAGCATGTAAAACTCGTCTTTCTCAACTCCTCTACCTATACCACTCCCTTTCCTTACAACAGAAAGTTGGGGTTCCTAACCTATAGTTTCCTATAATCAGATTTGGAAAACAATTCTTTACATTCCTGCATAACATATACTGGTTGTAGTATCTTGCAAATTACTTACTTACTTACTTACTTTAGTTTAGGGCTTTCTTTTTTATGACATCAATTTTTTCTATGCCACATGGGCCAATAATTGGAATACATAATTATCTTTATAATCTTTCCATCCACATACTGCACGACTTAACTTTATAATAATTTACAGATTATTTTTAAGTAATGTCAAAGTTTCAAGATTCTGGCCCCTAAATATCCCTTTTTTTTTAAACAGATGGTCATTTTTGATGGCCAAGCAGATGTAAAACGTCAACATGAACAATTTTGCTTCAATAATGTTGAACAACTTTCAATTGTTTTTGAAATAGTTAAAAATACTTTTGGCCCCTTCAGGCCCTTTTTTAAAGGGACTGGCTTTTAAATCTTTATATCATTGAAAAGGCCTTGGTATTTGCAACATTTTTGTTCTACAAGTCATAAGAACATGTTTCTTATTCTTGAGATAAATGAGGGACAATAAGTTTTAGAGGTCAGCCAAGAAACTCCCTTATGGGAGTCACAATGAATATTTTTAAGATGGCATGTTGTTTAAAATGAAATTCTGCACGTCTTTTTCACTATAATGATTCCAAAAATATTTTTGTTTGAAAGTTACGTGGCAGCAACGTTTCGAAATTCTGGCCCCTTCAGATCATTTATTACGTAATAGATCATCATTTTTTAAAGGTCACACAGTTGTAAAACGTCAAAATAAACATCTATGCTTCAACAATGCTTAACAAAATTTCAAACGTCAATTTTTGGCCCCTATAGGTCCTTTATTTACGGGGCTGATCCCTTAATCTTAATATCATTGAAAAGATCTTGGTATTTGCTACATTTTTTGTTTTATATATTATTACAAAATGTTTCTTAGTTTTAAGATAAATGAGACAATAAGTTTTAGTGGACAGCCACGTAACTTCTTAATTGGACAATTTTGAAGATGACATGTTTAGAATGATTCTGCACGACTTTGCTACTATAATGACTTACACAATATTGTTCGTTTACAAGTTACGTAATGTCAAAGTTTCAAGATACTGGCCCCTAAATATCCCATATTATTTTACAGATTGCTATTATGAAGGCCAGAAAGTTGTAAATCATTAGGATGAACATGCTTCAACATTGCTCAACAAAATCTCAATCACTTTAGAAATATTTAAAAAATACTTTTGACCCCTTTAGGTCTTTTATTTAACGGGCTTGCCCCTAAATCTTGATATCATTGAAAAGGTTTGATAAATGTGCAAAACTTTTGTTATATATGTTTTCACAGATTATTTTTCAGAAAAAAGTAATGAATAAAAACGTGTCAAATTTTTGCCGAAATTTGTTCCCAATTATTCGCGCCCCAGCAAGCCCCGAATCTTTGCACTTTTAACGTATAAAAAGTAATCTATTTCAACTTCCACATATCGTCTATCAATCCTAAATATTTCACATTGGTATCATAAATCGTTTCTGAGAAGTTAGCTGCACAAAATTTCAGAAATTCGTCGATAAATCGGTACAGGAAATGGTGTCATCAAAATTATCAAAAACATATAAAACATAAACCGTGTACTATCATCTGTGAAAAAAATAAAAGAAATCGGTTGAAGAGTTTTTGGGAATTTGCCTGGACAAAATTTTACGTTGGTAACGGAATACCTTAAAAAAAGAAGAAGAAATAACATCAGGGATACAAAAGGTCTTTCACCTGAACGGTGGAAAGACAATATTGGTGAATGTATATCTGTGATTCGATCCTTATTCTGGGTATTGTTTAGACAGTGTATTTTGTGTGCTGCTTGAATAATTTAGTGAAAAACATGTTGACAGACTTTGTATGTACATCATTAAGCTTTATTGGGTTTTAGGCCCCTGCATTGATCAAGCAAGAATTTGTATTTAAAACACAACACCCTCGCTTGCATCAGTTCATAACGCAGTGTCAAGTTTGTAAAAATGTATGTTATATTAAAACCAAGAGCATTTATGTGTTTTATATATTTAGCAAGTACAATCTTTTCTATGGGGATTCATGATTATAAATACAAACGAATCGAAGAAATGAACGATAAAATTTCATTGGATTCAGAAATATTTCTTTACAGTTCATTGTCTACCATCCAATGTATTTCACATTGTGCGTTAATTCCAAACTGTGAGTCGGTGTTTTACTTTCAATCATCTTGTAAAGGTTATTCTGTTGTTTATTCGCAAAGTTCTTCAAATTTGACTTTAATATCCGGAGCCCGCTATTATGCCAACGTAGAAGAACAAACTGAAGATACAACAACCGAAAGAAACACTCATGATACAACAACTGAAAGAAACACCAATGATACAACGACCGAAAAAAACAATGATAATACGAAGATCGCAAGAACAACTGATGATACAACGACCAAGGGAAAC
>WFKH01011792.1:0-10349 GCA_016163765.1 Magallana hongkongensis
AGAGAGAGAGAGAGAGAGAGAGAGAGAGAGAGAGAGAGAGAGAGAGAGAATATCGCCTACGCATTTTTTGAGAAACTCCGCTATAAATGCCTTTTGTCAGTTATATTCCAATACACAATCGGTGTTTAAATTGTAAGTTGTATACTTAAAGTGTGTTCTAACCTATCGACTTTTACTGTAAAACACTGATAATGAATTTTTTGGCAGTGACAGTTAATCAACAATACACCATAAGTTTAATATAAAGGTTTGTTTGAATAGAGCCACTTCAGTCCGTAATTTACAAGCCACACTTGACACAAGCATGGCGTAGCTCTAAGTGAATGGAGTGTGATACTGTACTTCCTAGTTTTATTTCACAAATGCTTGTCTTTATTTCGTAAAGAAGACATGCATGCGGATATGTTATGGATTAAAAAAAAAAAACCAGATCTGGGTTTTTTTCACGTTATTAAAACACATTTTCAAATACTGTAAAACGAGAACATATGGCGCATTACAAATTTTAGCGCCTTTGGGGCAACTGCTCTTGATCGCTAAAATTCGAAGTGCGCCAATAAGTTTCTATATGTATTAAATATCTTCAAACTACAAAACAATAACTTCAGTCCTCCTTATCCTAAAAGTGTGTGTTTACGTAATGATGAATGGTCAATTTTGTTTGTTTACACTTCACAATTACACAGGTACACTTCATTGGAAATCGAGTAAGCTCTGCCAAAACGGGAATTAATTAATACAATTTTATTGCTTATTATTATCTATCATTAGCACCTTCAAAACTGGGCTTCTCCCCGTGTCACTTCCATTTAGTGCCTCGAGGTGAAAATGTGATCAAGCATGTCAATCATCCATGCTGACAATCCATGATTGATTAATTTCTAGTTCTCTGATTAGCGGATTTAAAATAATTAGACGATACCTCCGTGTGTGTTATTTTAATGTAAAACTACAGTGAAAAGATTCGCTCATTGGAAACTTACATTCGATTCTCCTCACTTTAGTTTCGAAACTCTTCTAGTGTAATCTCAGTCGCTACATCAAATTGAAAGTCCGATAACTCAAACCAACAAAAACTTTCACATCATCGGCAATAAATGAAGTTTTATATTTATCCACTGACGTTTTGGACAAAACTAAGTGTAAATTATTCTTAACGACAGTTTACTGTGTATGCAAGTTAGAAATCAAAATCGATGTGTTTACGTGCTTGAGTGACACACATTATTAAATTTGAGCCTAACCGTTGATCAAACAAGAATATGTTTTATTTAACCTTTTTAAAAATAAAAGGTGCGTGCGCTAAATTTTACTTGCGCCAATGTATTGGCACTTGCATTTGCGCTAAATTACGTATGCGCCAAATTTTTTGTTTTACAGTAGTATAATTATCAAGACTTTAACGTCAGATTTGGAATTAATATTTTATCTAATTTTGATATGTATTTAATCACCATGTAGTTTTTGCAAGCTGTGTAAAAAAAATGCTAAACGTAATATTGATTATGTTGATCATTCATATTTTGATCTAGCACCTATTAAAGAAAATAAAGAAGAATTTTAGCGGCATTTGAAGAAAAATAATCTACAGAATAACATGGAATTATCAAATATAAATAACGTTAAAACGAATACAGTTAGATTTTCAATTGAACAACACAGTGCAGGGAAGACTAACTGGCAAAATTATAAAAATGTGTATGTCCAATAGCTAACCACGTGTAAGTATCTATTTATTTATTCAAAACACAACAGAAATAAGCAGGTTCCAAATTTATTCAATACTAGAACTAACAATAATTTGAATTGAGGGCTCATGCAGCTTGTACATTGATAACCAATGTAAATCTCCCAGCATCAGAACCAAATATTAGTTACATAACTGTTACAGTTGGTATACTCTTAGAATTTGCAGACCAAGGGCAATGCGCCGGTGTGCAATATTATGTAGGATTTTAGACATTTAAATCGTTTCTGGCGAAACAACTTACATTCTTGAATCTTTATAGATATCATGGTGACTTTTGAACGTTTAGAGAACTTTTGCTTTCATCCTGTAAAAAGAGTTTCATCATAAATATGACATTAATAGTTTTTTTATGAAACTAATACATCAACTATGATATATTTACATATATATCTGAGTTTACAATTTTAGCAGCAATTCTTAATTTAAAAAAAGAACAGAAGATAGATAAAATAGCTTTATTGGTATAGAAAAAAACCGTGTGTTTATTTCACGTGATACGATGTCTATATTTAACTAACAGTGTACAAGGCATAAGTACTTATCTATAATGACACTGTACTATGTACTATCTTTAATCTTCTTATGACATTCAATGGACTAAGCGTCTCTTCTTAAGGGATGGTTTACTTAAAGCTCTCCAATATAAATGTCTTTAAAAAATAAAATATACATAACCACTGTTTTTGTTTCACAAACTAGACTACTGTGGCTTCATCAATATTCATTGAATACCAATTTTCGTGGATTTCGTCGTTAAGTTAATGAAATGTTCATCGAAGTACAATTTCAACTAACATTTTGTATTTATAGGATCGTTGGACACGAATTTACGTATCCTTGAAACTGGTTTTCAGAAAATCCACGACAATTGATACCCACGAATATTAATGAAACCACAGTGCTATACGGATCAATAATTGCACAGTCCTGCAACTAGAATTACCATATCAATATAAAGTACAATAATCTAGTCAGGAGGAGGGCCGGGATGAATATCGTCACAAAACGATTAAATACATATAAGGAATTAAAATTAGTATTTATGATTAAAACTTTTTTATATATTTGAAAAAAAAAATGTTTCATAGCAGGAATTATAAACATTAAATAATTAAATAATTAAATAATAAATAAAACACATCATGTAGTCTTTCCCACAGATAACAAGTTGATAGAAATAGGATGGATTGAAAATAAGGAAGAAATCGTCTTTCTATGCAAAAATATTGTTACTGATGTTTAAAAAATGCCATAACTTTATTAAAAAACTACACGAATCATGCAACTGCATTTTGAATCTCGCTTATCGAAATTATTGAATGAATTGAATTTTGAATGAAAATAAACACATATGGCGGATAGTCGTAATCATCCACAGATTTAATTTATATTTCAAAATGTGTTAGAGTGCAGATTATAAACGTTAAAGGATGTAGTCTGTCTTACAGACTGCAAGTAGACAGAAATAGAATAAAGTGGGGGGTCCTGTAAATGAGAAAGAAATCATCTCAATGTGTTGTATTGTTGTTATTAATGTGAAGAAACTTTATTTTTTTCGAAAGGCTAAAGGAATCATGGAAATGCAACTTAAAACTCGTTTGACAAAAATATTGAATGAATTAAATAAACTCAATTCTGAATGAAACAAAACCCGCATTATGTCGTGAAGTCGTAATTTCCTTCAGATTATATCAAGTAGAGAGAAGAAAGATGAATAAAGGCCACAGCAAATGAGGAAGAAATCCCGAGTTACGACGGCTAAAATTAGCATCAAGTATCTAGTTTTGTATGGATCAGTAAAATAAAACTTAAGTGGTCTTAACCCTACACCACCGAAGGGGCATTGTTCACACAAGACGATGAATCTCGGGCCACGATCAAGTTTTGACCTATTGGTATTCTAAAAAGTAGGTAAGTATTGTGCTCAAATTTTTTTTCCAATATGAACAGAGTTTGTGTAAAATAATATACTTGAAGGATAGAAGCTTGTTTTTGTAATGTAAGTGTGTCTTTCTCAAAGTAATCAAATTACTTCCTTGTTTAATTTGATGCCTTTTTTTCTAGAGACAAGAAGACATGGCGGCAGTATTCCTTTGTATCGTGATATGCCTGTTGACATGTTGTTCAGCTTACGGTAAGTAAAACTTTAACATCAAATTTTTAAAAGCATATTATTGTAGTAATCTCCCAAGATATTGATTTTGAATTAACAAACCCAGAGTTTACTGGCTTCGCTGTTCATCCTCTATTAGGAGTGGTGATTTAAATATTAAGAGTGATAACGATAGTTTCCATAATATGTAAAATATGTATGCTCATATATCCATCATACTATGGTAAATAACAAATTTAGAAGATATTGATGTTTTAAATTGACTACATAAAATGTGACTTTCAACTGAGTGTCTGAATGGCAGAACAATGCTTTTCACAAAAACATTTTAGTAACCTTTGAGTTTACCAGTGCTTCATTTTGTCAACTTTCCAAGTTTGAGACGAAAATATAACATTGTTAAATAGTTGTGCAGTACATTTTATAGGATAAATTAGACTTGGTCTTTTTGCGAACTGCCATATTTGGCCATATGTGTCGGATTTGTTAACAAAAAGATTTTCTTCCTGAACACATTGTATGATTGTAGTTTTAAACAAGTGCTTGTTATGTGCATGATATTGTACCCATTGATATACATGTAGATAAAACCTAAAATGCTTTATTTTGTTTAATAGCTACAATACCCCAACATAATGAGTTTTAAAATATACGGTTTCGTCTTGGAGTGGCATACTCGTTTAAGTATGCTCTACAGATAATGGGCTTACTGTAATGAGACACAATGAAAATGACAGCATTTCTTATCAAGCACAAAGCAAGCTTTTAATATCCTTTTCATAAGATGATATTCTGCACTTCCACCTTAATCCCGTTATCTCCAAGTCGCCCCAGTACATCCCCCTGCCATCTCCTCTACTGTCTGTTATTAAGTATCCTTTTTTTCAACATATCCCCAATGATTCTATCTACAGTCATTTCATGCATATCTTTTACAATTTGATGCTATGCTATGGTATGCGATTTTAATGATATGCTATGAGATTTTAATGCAATGCTATGAGATTTGTATGCTATGCTATGAGAAATTGAAATGGAGGGCTTAATGAAATGGTATGCTATGCTATGCTATGGTATGCTATGAGATTTGAACAAAAACGCCTCCATACACAGAAGAGTTCCACACATTTGGAAGTAAAATTATAAATAACCAAAGTTAACCGTTAATATGCAATGTGAGCATTTATTCTTCCAAATAAAAACATTTAAAACCGAGTTAAAATTATGTTGTATGGTATGCTATGGTATGCTATGGTATGATATGACGAATGAGATTCTATGAGATTGTATGCTATGGTATGGGATTCCAATCCTATGCTATGAGATTTCAATGCTATGCTATGCGATTTCTATCCTATGCTATGCTATGGTGTATGTTGTAAAAGATATGCTTGAACTGACTGCTAGCAATTACTATCCAATTACACCCATATCATCAATAATAGGCAACAGGTTGTGAAGACAAATGTCTCAACTTGGACTAGAACCCAAGGTATCTGGCATGTTGTGCCTTCTTACCACTGAAAAAATGAAATCCGACATGTTGATTTAATCATGTGTTTCTTTGTACATACTTCTTCCTGTTCCTGTTTGCCTATGTCATGAGATCATCCGATCTTTGCTATGACATTACATGCATGTGCATAGTCCATGTAAAAAAATAGTTACAATATTGAATGGTTGATGCCTCTTTATTGTTTTATTTTTCCGATAGTATATATTTCAAAATTAGTCCTGTGTATATTTAAGTACAGAAAGTATTCGATTTTGGTTTGCGAGATGGGGGTATTTTGTTACAATCAATTAGGAACATGTAAACATCTTCTCCTATTTATATTAGTATAAAACACGGGCAACACATGCATCTTTTATTTTCCTTTTACTTTTGATTCAACCGATCAGATTTAAATTAAGGATAAAATATCGAGAGACTAGAAAAAATCTTCTGATGAGTTTTATATTTTTAGATTAATTGAATTTCTGTCTTTGAATTCGATAGATAATTGAATGTTGTTTATACATGATTATGTACGTTTTAATCTGTGTATATTTGTATAACAGTAGTCTATAATTTTGTAAAATGATTAGGTAAAATGCCTCTATAAAAGATTCATGTAAGCATGTAAGATACACAGAAGATATTACCATTTCTGTTTGTTTAATATTTTACTGTTTAAGGTGGTATGGGTCATCGCCATGTTGAGACATACCTCTATCAAAATAATAAATAAAATCAAGGATAATTTTACAAATGATCTCCTTCCCAATATTGTTACTAAACATCAAGGGATTAAAGAGTTTACCTCAAATATGGTAATCATGAGTTCGAATCCCGCTGGGTGTAAAAAATTTTCTTTTTTCAGAAATTTGAAACATATTTTTGGTCAAAGTTTGAAAATTTTAAATTAGTGAAAGTATTTTGATTATGATGTACCTTTATCCACTTTAACATTGACAGGTATCCCATTCCACCTTAACTTTTTGTGTTACGTAATCAACGTTCATTTTTGCATATTCTATTATTATAAAACCTGACTGTTTTTTCCTTTAAAATGTAGGATTGTTAAGATAAATATTTTCACCAGTTATATCATTTGTATTATTTCTTTTTACATATATGTTATCTAATGAAACTCTTTAATTTACAATGAACACTTAAAATCCATTACAAAAATTCGATCTGACAAATATTCTAAATATTCATTTAAAATGTGAAAAGAATAAGCGAACAATATGATCCGCAAAGTTTCATACAATTTCAAATATCAGTATTTAACAGCAAAACTGAATTCAATGACACGTGTATGAATATTAGGAAATGCTGTTTCATACAATGATGTTAAAAAAGGTGTTTGCATTACTTACGCAGTCGATTAGGGACATTTTACATTGACATAAGAACAACAACATATGCTTATTTGGACATCTATTCTATTTTTTACCGGAACAAAAGAGTTTATATAAAAGTATTGTGATTGTATATTCTACGGTTTTGTTATATTACTTACTTTCCGCGTTTGTAGAAATAGTTTAAAATTGTATGATTTAATTCATAATATGGGTTATCAAATAGCAGAACAGGATGGGTTGATATCGGTATTGCATGTATTATCAGGGAAGCAAAACAGCGAGAAAGGTAAAGTTCTGAATGGAATGATACGTTCTCCGATTGTTACGTCGAAACATATTGATTCTGTATGATTTGGGTACAGTTTTGTACTTTTTTCATACAGAGCTAATTTTATCTCAGATATATATGAATATTATTTGTTTTGTTTTGTTTTCTTTTCTTTTTGATATGGTAGCCTGTATGCGAAAAAAATTTTGACCTTAAGTACACTACTGCACTACCAGAAAAGTGCTGACATTCTCATTTTGTACTGATAAACTTAACTGACAATATACTGACATTACCGATAAACAGCAATACATATAACCCGTCTCTTAAACAAATGTTATGTAAAATAAGTCTGTTTTCACACCAAGCTGCTTCAATAACAATATAATTTGTACATGATGTAAAGGAGACAAACTGGGACAAGACTGCTCCTGCTAAGCCAGTGTATGTATATTTGTGTGGGGGGGGGGGGGGGGGGGGGGGGGGCTGACTACAATAAAGTTCATTAGAGTAAGAACAGGATTTGAAATTGATCGTCATTTTTTGAATTCATATGTTTTAAAACTGTGTTCACAATATATTGAAAATTTTTATTTACAAATAATCGCTGTAGATGAGAAATTAGTCCAGCACATACGATTCTTACATTTGCATGATTTGATTAAAAATTTTATAGATAAAGAATTCAACATCTGGGTAATTTTGTTTTCACAGAACTCATGAACTTTTCCCTTGTAGAAAACATACATGTTTGGTATATATATTATAATTATAATATACCGTCAGTAAAATGTGTCAGTAAATGTAGAAGTTTCTCAGTACTTTTTAAAGTTTATCAGTACTGTCTAAGTTTGTCAGTACTTTTCTATATCTATCAGTACCTTTAGTAAAAACTTCAGTATTTGTTTTAGTTTACCAGTAATGGCAGTACATTGTCAGTAAATGTAAGTTTATCAGTACAAAATATGAATGTCAGCACTTTTACGGCGAAGTAGTTGTATGGTTGTCTATAAATCTCCTGTGAGTTTTTTCCCTACTAACCTAGTCTGTTGTAACTTTTCCTAGACTCTTTTTTAAGAACATTGTAGGGATCGTAGCTACAAGTATGAATTACAATGAGCAAGTCTCAGGCATATATGGACTCTTGATAATATCATGAATATCCTTATATCCAGTTGCAATACATATTAGGTAGAAACTCATAAACGCTAGGTGTTTTAATAAGTAAAAATCAAATAAACCATATGATATTGAACTGGTACTTAATTCTTATGTGTATCTCTAGAATGAACATTTAAATAAAAAACTCAAACTTTATTTTTTTTTTTTAATTTACAGAAAATTTGGCACTAAACAAACCAGCAAAAGAAGAGTACCCATATGGTCATCTTGATACTGGTGCCAGCAATGCTGTTGATGGACTTAAGTCTGATCTGACAGGTACTGAAGGACAATGTTCATTATCAGCCAACTATCAACGCACCTCCACCTGGTGGGTAAATCTGACAAGTATCCGCAGCATTCACGACATCTGGATCTATTACAGGACAGACAATGTAACCTGGAGTATGTACCTCAGATATTTCATACGCAGCTAGGTTAAGGACGCCCATGGATTACCGTATGAATTAATCCACTAAAAACAGACTTAATTTCAGACAAAGTATACAAACTCATCCAAATATGGCAATGATAAAGTTTATACATCATTATGTTACTATCGATCTCCCCATCATTTTTCACCGGAACACAGTCACAGCATCAGCTGTTTATCACGTGATTCGCTAAAATTAGAGCAGCTACATATGACTTCATTTATTGCACAAGTTCAACGATATACGAATGGAATATTAAATTGTTGTTTATATCACTTAAAAGAATATTACTTGCTTAATCTAAAAAGTGCTGGGAGCAACTATAGCACTACCAGCAACATGCTTAATTTTAGCATTGATCGTTCAAGTTTTAGAAATTTTGTCGATAACTGAGTCAATTCACGTGTCCAAAAATGTTTCCTTTCAAGCTACAACTTGCTCCCAGCACTTTTTACAAACACTGGTATTTGATGAAAATAAAAAAGTTAAACACAGTCCTTAAAATTGACGGAATATCGTTGAACGTTTGCAATTTTAGACAGGTATATATGGTTGTATGCAAATTAGGCGATTTTCAAACGCACTGATGATCAGGATCAAGGGCAGATAATCTTGCGTTGTGAAGCGCGGAAAATTTATAGATTTACATCGTTAATCGTTGGTTATTCCTTATCTGCACATTTCATTACCCTTTTGAACCTTTCAACTCGTAAACTACACAGGAATATTACTAATTTATTATTTTTGTTCAGTTAAACAGAATAGAATGATGAATTCCTCAATGCACCAGAACAGAATCAGATAACCACATGCGCGGATCTAAGGTCTGGAGTGGGGGCTGGTTTTCTATAAATGTCTTCCTCATATAACTTAAGACTAATATAAGTGTATAGATAACAGGCTAAAGAAAAGGAAATAAGAAGCCAGATCCACGTAGGATCGTTTTTGAAGGGGGGGGGGGGCAGACTCATCCAAAAAAACTTGACAAGCAAAGAAAAATTTTCTGGATCCGCGCATGGTGTCTCTGCCTCGATCAATATAAAGTAATATTGCTCATAAGAGTATCTCTACCATAAAGTAAGAATATTTTGTTCTCATCATATTAAGATACACAATTCTTTTAAAGATACACTGAATCTCATATTTGTCTAGATTTTTATAAATAATTGAATAAAATTGTCATTAAAATAAGGCATATGATATAAAGTGAATACAAAATAAAGGAAATAAAATATATTTTTATTGAAAAACAAAATTTCAAAACTCACAATTGTAATTTTTTTAAACAGCTTTGATTTTGTGTCTTAACACATTCAAAATACACCAAAGCATGATGATGATTAATTTTTATCTATAATATTTAAGCATTATCAGATTAATTTTTTATTAAATAGTCTGTAGAACACAGGAAATATGTGGGTAGGGGTGACAGGGTAACCTCAAGAGTTGAAACCACAAGAATCGACCCGCAAAACCCATGTCGCCAGGTGGTAGCAGAAGTCCATGTTGGGCTGAAATTAAAATTTAAAAAAATCAATTAGCTAACATATGCATAGCAAATAAAAGAATATTTGTTGAAAAAATACACTGACCATGCAGTGTTTTAAGTATGACAACATGCGCGGATCTAGAAGGGGGGAGGTTTAAAGTAGTTTTATGACCCCCCTGGAAAATTAAACAAAAAAATAAATTTACATTGTAAAATTATCGCAAATATGCCTCTGACTCCCCTGGAAAACAGTTACCTTTCGCCCCCCCCCCCCCCCCCCCCCC
>WFKH01011794.1:5939-18043 GCA_016163765.1 Magallana hongkongensis
GGACATTGTTTAAACATGTCGCAATGTGACCACATTAATGGGACTTGCTTACAAGGGTGTGAGGCGGGATATAAAGGTCAACTATGTGATAAAGGTAAGTTACATGTTATCAAGGGAATATGCAAAACGTTTCTTGATAACTTCGTTATGTATCACTTAAAAAATAAAAAGAAACTTTCTGCAGAAAACTAGTTAACAATGATTCAAAAAAAGGGTTAAATCTTTTTTGTGACATTTAACAGAGATTATATGGTAATGAGCTTACGACCAAGGTTTTTTTTTATTTATCATCAGAAATAGCAGTTTGATTTTATAGTTTTGCATTCATAACCGTGAAGTCAACAATTAATTTAAATTATATTTTCAATTTTCACTTACCCAAAGTAACAAATGATAAACGTTCCCTGAATAATTTTCTCCTTTTACAATTGTTGTTATTAAAAAACTACTGAGAAAAACTGCATGCATAGATTTTATCAGATAAAAAACATTCGCCAACATAAGAATACATCCAGTCCTTGCAATGTTTAACTTCATTTCAAACAAATTGTTTCGAAGGGATAATCAATATATATAATAAAATGTTATCAAAGCACCTATATGTATAATGCAAAATGTGTACATTGTGCAATGATTCTTATTCTTTTACTTATTACTTTTATAATGCGTGCATTATTAAGCGTTCGATTAAGTACTGATCCATACCCCACTACATAAATAAAATACCTACAGAATTTTTTCAAATTTCTCAAACATGTATTTGGGGATATATCCTTATCAAATTTTACCCAGTTAACTGGTCCATCGGTATTATAATAGCTAGGGCCGTTGCTAAAAATAGAACCAATTACGGAAAATGGTGCTTTTTTCATACATTAAGAATATTGGCCTAAGCCTGAAATTTGACTTTCAGAAAATCATTTTTATCTGATATCCTATGTAAAATGAACGAATTTATTTTTTAAAACAAATACTTTAATGTTACACATGCTTATGTATTAAAAATAGATAAATTTGTTTACAGATGAGATAAAATGAAACAAATTTTCAAAGAGAATTTAATGTCTTATAATTTCATTTACCTACAGAATTCTCTGAAATAGTGATAATGTTTACCCCTTAAGGCCCTTAATCAATAGAAAATAAAATTACCCAAAGGACCGACCTTTTTAGGATCACAATTGGCGTATTCTTGGTAAAATTCATTTAAATATATATTATGAAAAAAGTTCCATAAAAAGAAAATTTTGCATAGTTTTATCATTTTATCTCTCTAAAAAGTATATTTAGCTTTTTGTTAAATAGATAACATTATTTGAACAAACCGTTGATCAATCTGTATTATATAAATCGCAGAAGATGGGGTTTTTTGAATATCGGTAAATATTATGATCGGTATTTAGAAATTGCAGTCAGATACGCGGAAAACGCTAATTACATGATATGCTTTCAAGACAAAACCCATATTCAACTATTTTTACTGTTTTTAAAGACTGTTCTAAAAAATGAAGTAATTTTCTTCAACGTATCATTTAAATTGTAAAACAATTTTTAGGGAACATATATTTATGTTCGTTGCTAAGCGTATAGAGTAAAGATCGGGAACGGGGAAGACGTAATAAGCTGTTTTGTGACGTATGGACAATTACCTTAAAATTTTAAGAGACATTTTAATCACGTATAGGCTGACCTACGT
This sequence comes from Magallana hongkongensis, assembly GCA_016163765.1. Classification (NCBI taxonomy): domain Eukaryota; kingdom Metazoa; phylum Mollusca; class Bivalvia; order Ostreida; family Ostreidae; genus Magallana; species Magallana hongkongensis. The sequence continues at coordinate 7,636 of WFKH01011794.1, forward strand.
CAAAAGACTTTTGAAAAGTTGTAGTGACTTTCATTAATGGAATAACTGGGAAGTTCAAATGTTCAAGACTGATTGACGTCCAGCGTTAACTTACATATAAGCTGAATGTAATTGAAAAACTCAAAAAGAGTTGATTATATAAAAGGTACAATGTTTTATTTGATGGTTCATACGGGCTAGATGAGCTAGATGAACCGACTGCTTTACGAGGGCCAATCAAAAATTACGAAGACTTTTGCAATAGCTATTTTACTTACCGGCATACTATCACAACACTTCGTAGATATAATTTATCAATCATTTTATTAATTTGAGCTTGAAAAATGTAATATATTCCTTTATATTTTAGAATTATTAAAAATCTAAAATTGCTCAAATGAGGGCACGGCGCACAGTCAATTTCTGTGTTATGCAAACAAAAAACCATATAAATCGAAAGTCATGTCTTTACAAATTGGGCATAAAACTAAATAATATTTAAACATCAAATTGAGTATTGTGATAGTATATATTGTTTTCTGGTATTGTTTTCTAATCAGATATCATTTATTTAAAACATATATCCTAATTAAAATGAACTAAAAAAACACATCGCCGGACGTCACGGAGCAGCAAAGAGTGATATACGTAACTATGAGTTTAACTCTGAAAAACATCGATGCAAACAGTGAGAGTGCATGCTGATGCAAAGAAAATGTCAAACGTGTTTGTACATTTGTGTTTTTGAATTATACAATTTTAGGTGGTGGAAACTGTGATTGGACATCACAGAAGCCAAAATAGTTAATAACGTCTTCTTACGTTCAAGGTTTTCCCTTATTGTGATTGAAGAAATACACAGTAACAAAAAATCAAAGTACTGAAAGTACTAATAGGCGGAAGCATTGCAAATTGTCAATGTCATAATGTTATTATAACTATTTTCGCCTTAAGAATTAGTTTGATAACAGAAAACACTATTCTAATATATCAATAAAGGTATATACATGTAGTTATTATCGTAATACTCAGTTATTGCACCAGATTAGTCTGGATCATGCCTTAAATAAAGATTAAACGAGAAAAGCAATTTAAACATCAAAATTTTAATTTTGTTTAGTACATTCGTATAACAAGTTGATACTGATATGCAAGCTGATATTACAAGTATACATTTTCATTTATTATGCAGACTGATTAAAAATGTTCATTTTGACATCAAAATGATGAAAGAATATTATAGTATTAGAATTTAGTAAACTGAACTTCTGAAACTGCAGTATTTTATTCTTTGCAATAATGTTTCACCAAAATAAAGAAGTTACATTTGTACATGACTTGATTACAGTATTTTACACAATCAAGTAGTCTGTTTGTCACTTTGCTCACCTGAGAAGAAATAACCATTGAGAAATCAGCTTTATAGAATAATACACAAAATATATGGGCAATGTGTAGTAAAAAAGGTAATAAATAAAGAGATTTTCAAGTTTTCTTAATGTATTTTCAAGTTTAACAGTAACAGGATGATTTTAAAGTCATTTTATATGTGGAGAATCCCAGACCTCTAAATGATGCTCAGATTGCAGTTCATACATATTGTTGACAAATGTTTAAAACTTAGAAAGAATGTATTTACTAACTGTACTGTACACCAAACATATTTTACAAAGATCAAACATGTATGCAAATGTTGAGAATTACAATACAATGTAAAAGCCCGGTAATTTATGAATAGCTATAGAATGATATTCAATAATGTACAAATTATGTGTCCTTTACAATTGCTCCATGTTGTACTGTCAAATTACAGGTCTCTAATACTGAAGACATTTGAACTTTTAAGTCTTTATTTTAATACTAATGGAATCTTCAAGAGAACTTTCCCCATGACAGAACATAGACTTCTAAAGAATCCTTTTATAGCTGCATGCCGTACATGTAATTTTGGAAAGCGTGTAATCCTGGTGTGTGCCATTTGTGGTGACAACAATTTCAATTCACTAGTGTTGTCTTGCATCCATTATACCAGTGAAAACTGTCTTTTTCAGCAGGATATTCTAAAATGTGTTGATGAAAAATAAATAATGGATATGTTATCAAGCAATATTTCATTAGAATTTACTTGATCTCCAATAAAGAAAACATGGATTTAAAAAGAAAATTAATCTATAAAATATTTTGAATTTATGTGTGTTTTTCCTCAAATGATTTATTTTCAAAAGTTAACATGTATTTTGCAAATAAAGAATGAAATATATAAGAGGATCACACGATATGGATTATTTCGGTATATTATATACAATTAATAGAAAATGAAGTGACCGAACTGTAAATGAAAGTTTAATATCTTTTTCCTAAATTCTTCAGTTTATAACTGCATTTAGAACAAGAATATTTACTATATTATTAAAGATATGACAACAATATATATGTGAGTCAATGCTCACTAGTGATACCCCTGATCTGATGTGTATACAAAAAAGCATAGTTAACATTACATGTAACAGGAAGTTGACATCAAATATTTTGAAAAATGAATCCTACCGTATGGCATGCCTTAACAAAGATTGAGTTAAAATTTTAAGCATCTGCGATTGTTGCTGAGATATCTTTGACAAAATTTGTGTTATAGACAAACAGACACACAAGGGTAAACAATATACCCCCTCTACTTCCGAGCATGGGTATAATTTGTTCATACTAAACAAGAAACCCACGGGAAATATCGTAATTAAATTCAGTTGTATTTACTAACCTTGAAAATGGTGTTAAGGCCATTAAGATGAGGATTCCAGCATATTTTAGATGCCCTGCTTCCACTCATTAGTTGCAAACGTGCAATGTTTGTCCCTCTTTTAAAGGGCTGAACTGGGAAGCCACAACCGCATTTATAGCATCCGTCATTTTCTTTGTTTTGCTTGAATTTTACTGTGCACCCAAATTAGCAACTCTCCCCTTCACCAGAGATGAAGAATGATGTTGGGCTCTCATTGTCTCCTCTTGTCAGTTAATGTTAATGAGTTTCTTGACATTCATCTGAAAGAACATACATATAGAACATATAGATATATGTTAGCTTATTATTTATAATCAATGTCAGGTATATAATTGAGTCTTTCAGTAATTGTAATTAATCATTAACATGGTAGATCAAAGACATACCGGTATATAGTCCAAGTTCTCATGATTTGAAAATTTTTAAATAAAAAATTTTAAACACATGCTGTCATCAAAATTATCATATAAATTATGATGTAAAGAAATTTCCATAGGAAATTTTAGTTACTTTCATTATAGAGTAATGATAATGTAATTCTGAGATACAAGTAAATACAGTAGATAAAAGGATAAATCATGTGATTTTTTTTTAAATGTGTATACAATTTAGATGTAGTTTGATTGCATATTTCAACAAATATTCATCGGCATTACCTCTCTGCTGGCAGACGAAGTTAGCAACCTTGTTGTATTTATATATAGAGGGGATATGGGTTTTTTTTTCAAAATGTTTGTTTTAAGTAATTTTGTGCAATGATTGCATACATTAGATTATAAATATATCATATAAAGATAATTTAAAGAAACAAAAATGGGTAAAGTCCCGGAGGTCAATATACTTGAGGGTGGGGGATGAAGGGGGAGGGGGGTCGGTCCTGTCCTCAAGCACCTGTGGAAGCGTATTATGAAATCACCATATAAATAAAGATCTGCAAAGATGTCACAAAATATTAACTATTAATATATTATTTTAAACAAAGTATAACGTTATCTTTCGTTATATGCGATTCCATTGTGCTAAATTTTAATCTTTAAAGAAATCCTATACGCCTCGCCTTGTGCATTATTGTACAGTATTCATAACTAAAGACCGACATTATTTCAGAATTATCGATGAATGACTAACACAAAATTCTTTCATAAAATTTATGTACTTATCCGAGATTACTCTTATTCTAACCCCCGCTTTTATATTGTGACATGTCTCCCCCGCACGTCACAATATACAAGAGGGGATTAGAGTCAGAGGAATTTCGGATTAAGAATGTACCAGCTCCTCGATCAAAAAAAAAAGGTTATCACCACTATTTGAACATGAAAATCTAAAGTGATGAGGCAAACGTTTATACAATGAGAAATAACACATTAGTTACCTAACTTACCCTACGTATGTCGAAGATGGACAGTCACAAGTTGTTCTCAACGTGGGTTTGTTGACAAAATTTTTTACACTGCATATACAGTATTGTCTGAGATTACTACGCGAAACGTTCGTATGTTTACAAATAATCTATAGGCATGTTATCATTCTGATAATCTTTTTAAGGTCTTCCGTTTCCAACGGAAGACCTTGTACTGATTCTGTTGGAAATTCTTCATTATTATTTTTCTTCTTCTTTTTCTTCTAGACGTTTCTTTAAACCTTAATATCTCGCTTGTTTTTCACCCGATTTTATTCAAATTTTCAGGGTCTTTTAGAAATGACAAAAGCTCACTATAGCACAAAACATTGTGAAATCGCTACTTTCGGTTTTGAGTTATTCCCCTTTGAACATTTTTTTAGTGGGTCTCTTGTACTTGCAAAGGCTCCGAGTTAATCCGTAGCAAGTAGTTTTAATTTACAAATCTTTAATGAATAAATATTTCCTAAACACATATAGAACAAAAGTTGTGCCAAATATTAAGGGCTTTCACTGGATACCATAAAAAGGGGCTAGCCCCTTAAATTATGTGTCTAGATCCCTTAAAAGTCTTTGCTTTATAACTCTAAAACGGTAAATTTTTCGATATGGGCGTCGCTGCAAAAAATGTTGTTTGTGATCGTATTAATCTCATAAATCTGTTTTTGTGATCGAGTATTGCATAATATGAGGGCAAACAGTATTACGTGTAGACCAGTATTTGCGGCAATTTGGCAAAGTTAACGAAAGTCTTTGTGCGTATAAATGACATAAAGTTACCACAGAATGTATACCGGTTTATACGGGATGCCTTTATTCATAAGAATAAGGGTTTTTTTTTTTTTTTAAAGTATACATGCTTTTATTTGAGGACTATAAGTCATTTTTGTTAAGTTCTCATAGTGAACAAATCCTTTAAAAACGCGAAACAGAAAATAAAAACATTCCATTTCTTTTCTAGTAAAACTCAAATTACGGATTAAAAAAAAACTTCTATGTACTATATTTTAGTTATTATAATGCATGCAATTGAAATCTATCTGGGATCTGAGCTGCGTGTGTGTACCATTACGTAACCTATCTTCCGCCCGCGGCCGAGGATATCGATCGCGGCAGGACTACCTAGCGGTCAGCGGTATCTACTACACAAGATTCGCGTCTGACACATATGGGTTTGCTTAGCCGCAAACATATAGAATTGTTTTTAATTTTTGAATACATATACATGTAAGGTTTATGCTTCTTAAATTGAATAAAACGTTAGATTGTTAATTAATAAATCGTTCTGTTAATTAATAAAGGCAATGTCATACCCAATCTGAAGCATAATAAGACATAGAACAAATGTGGGTTTTTAAGTAAAAAAATTAACTTCTATTTGATACATTTTAATCATTATACTGCAAGCATTTCAAATCTTACTGGGTTCTGAGCGTAATCCATCCCTCGTCCGCGGCCGAAGAGATCGATCGCGGCTGGACTACCTAGCGGTCAGCGGTTATCTAATACACACGATTCGCGTCTTACATATACAGTGTATGTGTTTATTTAGCAGCAAACACAAGAACTGTTTTAAGTTTATGCCGGCTATAAAAGTTTCTTCATCTTCAATTGATTTAATGAAATGATAGAGTGTAAATAAAGAAAGCGTTCTGAAAAATAATAAAAGCGATATTATTCCAAATCAGAAGCATCGTCAGACATATATCAAGGTGAGTTTGTAAGTTTTAATATTAGTATTGTTAAATTGTACAAATAATGTTTAATGTTTAAGATCAACACAAAATACCAAACAAAGATTTACCCTTTAAATGATAATCATCCCTCGCACATGGCCGAGGAGATACCGCGGGAGTGGACAAGTGATCCGCAGGAGTTTCTTGTGCTTCTACCTTATCACTCGTGCATGTTTATTGATAGTCTGTACGAACACCACTATTAAATTGTTTGTTTTATTTTCAATTCAACTACATTGGTTTAAGATGTAACCATAAATGTATCTTACTTGTACAGTGTATTTGGCTTTGGTGTAAACGATAGTGCATAAAATCATATAGAAACTTGACCATCAATGAAATAAAAGTAAGACATCAGTCCGAATCTGATTATGCAATTAAGGCTAATTGTTTATTTAAAAGATTAAATACAATACAACGCCGAGATTTTGACCGGTACGTGTTAAATCAACTTATGTTTCAACATAAGATTAATATATTTACCCATGATTATTTCCGTTTATAAATGCTGAAACTTTTTACAGACTTTAAAACTTTTGAGACAATATTATATATATATTTACTGGTGTTGGAATTAATATTCGACCAACACAAAATCGTGTAAAAGTAAAAGAAGTTTTCTTAAGAGTTGTACAAAAATTTAGCAGGGTGTACAAAGTAAAAGTGAATTTAAAAAAATCAAACATTCTCAACGTTCAAATCAAATCAAATTAAAATCAAAGTTCCGTGTTACAATATAACATGTATGCGGTAGGTGCTGGCACGATAAAAGAATTGTGTGGAATTGAGGGAATCAGTGGTTATTTTTCAAAATATTCATATAATTTTTAAACAAGTTTTGTTTTGATTCTAGCGGTCACTTGATCACCTTTATAGTTCTTCTGTATGATCGTTTGTTTCATTGTAAAAACAAACTCATTGCTGTGCTGCCCATACCCACCCCCCCCCCCCCCCCCCACGTCAGACATGAATAAATGGTTGGTTTGTAAGTCTAAAATGTTTTAAAAACTGTACAAATAATGTTTTAAATCAACAAAAAAATGATGATCATCCCGCACACATGGCCGAGGAGACCCTGTCTGTCATATTTTGTATACATGGAATGATTAGAAGCTAACATTTTACACAAATATTGCTTGTGACATGTACTTTAATATGTCCTGACTTGAACTTTGATCATTTGCGCAAGTTCAGTGTCACTATAAGAAAAAGAAGCATCCATTATTTTCTAATAGAGAAATACTTTAGTTATGATTTTTTTTCTTAGTGGGGAGAGGAGGAATTATTTGTGAGGTTGCTCACAGAGCCGCCAGTTGGTCCACAGAGAGCACTCTCCCCCTTTCTCGCAACCAAAATTCCCTTAAATTAACATAAAGGAAATTGAATTTTGGGACATTGTTCCCCCCTTCCCCAACACACATTTTAGTAGAAGGCAATATAAATTTTTATGGCAAATTGAAAACAAATTATATTAAACAAAATTAGTTTAAGCTGCCTCACAACTCCCCCTCTCCTACCACTACCACGGATTAGATTTTGATGATTTTAGCATTTTTTTTCTTTTATTTGCTTGTTAATACATTTCGGATAAATTTGTTCACCGAAGCAAAAACAATGCTGAGTGCTTGCATGGCTAAACATTATACGGAGAGTTGTCCCTCCCGCTTAGCACCTCTCGTACAGCGCACCCTCAGGATGGAGAAGGCGTCATCGTTTATTTTTGATTTTCTGAACTTACTTTTATCATATTGACAATCCAGTCTGATTAAATCAACACTCTTCTGCTTACATTCATCAGGGTCTGATAGGTATCGATAACAGGTCATCTTCACATGATCTCCATATTTGCACACAACCTAAATATACTCTCAGTTACCAAATACATGACTTAATATGTTAATGAGAGGTGCAACTCTTCAATACTCAGTCTGGGGGTTACATAGAAAGCAGGCATGAATTAATTTGCCTGTCTCTATTTAAAAAGTTCCAATAAATTTTCTAAAGCCCTGATTGGTCAGAAGTTTAGGTCGTGTGAAGATAAACCCCTATCAATACCAGTCAAACCCTTTAAGGAGAAGAAGGAAGCTTTTAATTAGACTGATTGACAATCCTTTCCCAACAGGAAGCTGCAACGGAAGACCTATTCGTTGCTTTGCAACGAGCTCGGCTCTAGTTTTTAATAGAATTTTACACGTCGTTGTTCTTAAAAAAAACATTCGTTACCTGTTTCCCATTAATTTTTCCATCTGTACTCGTAAACACGCAATTTCAAATTGAACTATTTTTTCCCTTGCAATTTCATCTACAGGCATCTGACTCCGTGCTTATCCTTTGTTTATGTCGCATACCATTGCAAGAGTTATCGTTCGTTTCTGTACTATCAAAAACGTAAACTCTACCACTTGCTATCTTTGCTATTAGGCATTTTCAATGGATAATTAAAAACGATAGAGTAAAAATTTAGACAAATACCAGAAGAGAGTGAAATAAAAATGTGATAATTAACAAAAATGAACATACTTCGTCATGACGTCGTGTTTACACTCAACCATGCTCCGTGATGACAAAATATGCTTCTTTTGAAATCAGTTAATAAAACTACCTTTTCAACAAATGTAATGAAACTCCACATAACAAAATATATGTTAATGCATAATTTAATGTGTGAGTTGTGACTTTCATGAAAACTATATGAGACATCGACATTGTCTTTGTATTTTTTGAATGACCTCGTATAAGAAGCATTCAAATGGAAAAGTCTTACTAGAGATACACTATACTAAAGGGGGCATTTTAAGGACATAAATATTTAGCACTACTGTCAGAGCAGATTTATAATCCTACCTAAAGTTGACTGTTTCAAAATTTTAATCTATGCTATTGAGTTCACTAAAACCTTTTTGCACATTTTTGCACTTGTCAATATGGTTGCCCACGTGTATATTTGGTTTGAATAAGAAAGGTATACACAACGTAAAACATATTTTGAAAAGATAGATCTTGAGAACATGTAAACCTTAATTTTTAACAACATCGACCATTTCGGTCTGGAATTTTTTAATCTTAAATAATTCATACTAGATTAAGATGATTAAGCTGCATTAAAAAAGTTGAGAGGATCAAACATTGGAATATATATTTTCACACAAAAATATGCAATACACATTAACACTTACAAAAGATGTATCCAAAATAAGACAAAGTACATGAAGGAATCGCATCAAAATAAGCAGTCTAAATATTTCATTTCTTACATTGAGATATTCAAATAGAAAAAATGTATGTAAATATATACACATAATAAGACCACTGTTATTATTACTTAAAACTATGAATTTGTATCTTGAATTTCCGACGATGCTTAAATATAAACATTGGCTAGAATCTAAACATTAAAGCGGATTTCTTTAAAACGCTTCGTATCTTTTCAAAAATTCTTATCCGCTCAATCGCCCTTAAAATCAATCCCTTTATTAAAAAAAAAAAGCAGAAAACCTTTTTTCTGTATATCTGTATTGTTTCGATCAATTCATTTTTTTTTTCTATTAATATACATTTCAGAGTGCGATGGCAAAAAGTATGGAGAAAATTGCAGCAGATCATGTGGAAACTGTAGGGACAATGACCAGTGTAATCACATTAATGGAACTTGCATGAATAACTGTGAAAATGGATATCAAGATTTCAAATGCGACAAAGGTATTACAGGAGAAACAAAAAAACACAAGCGTCAAAACAACAACCACAAACTAATTGTTTTTAAAAAAGAAATTTGTATAATATATATGGCTTAGAAATTAAAAAAAATTTGAGTGATTGATTATCCCCTTACTGACAAATGAACAAGTTTGAAGTATTTTTTTTTTCAGGAAAAGTTCAACAACTCACTATTATTGCCTTTCTTGTACATTATCGTTAGCGGCTTTAGTGAAAACTGAAAAGATATCAAATAAAATTCCTTATCACATCTTAACAAAGATAAAAGTACAAATACTTTTTACTTAACATCAATTAAGTGTTTTCATAAAAAACGCTACTCTAATGAAAAAAACGAATTTATATTTAGTCGGGTTGATATATCCTATGGACAAATGGCATTTGCAAGTGAAACACGCATTTTCTTTGATGGCTTATCCAGCTGAATTAAGATAATATTGGAGATATAACTTTACAAAGGGATAAATATTTATTGAAAACTTGATCAATCAAATGTAACACATACAAATCACACTAGTGAACAACATTTTTTTGTTTTTGATGATTTTAAACTCTAACATAATTACCCCTTACTGAACACGTCACACAAATAGAAATGGTTTAATTCTTTTATTTTTGCTCTATTGTTGAATCTATTTTGGATAATATGTTTGAAAACGCACAAAACACCAGTATTGTTTATTCTTCTTGTATATTTTATGTTTTATATATATTTTAAAATAATATGTTTATAATTAGTCTCATTCAACTAGACTCTCTCTCTCTCTCTCTCTCTCTCTCTCTCTCTCTCTCTCT
>WFKH01011797.1:5939-18159 GCA_016163765.1 Magallana hongkongensis
GGACATTGTTTAAACATGTCGCAATGTGACCACATTAATGGGACTTGCTTACAAGGGTGTGAGGCGGGATATAAAGGTCAACTATGTGATAAAGGTAAGTTACATGTTATCAAGGGAATATGCAAAACGTTTCTTGATAACTTCGTTATGTATCACTTAAAAAATAAAAAGAAACTTTCTGCAGAAAACTAGTTAACAATGATTCAAAAAAAGGGTTAAATCTTTTTTGTGACATTTAACAGAGATTATATGGTAATGAGCTTACGACCAAGGTTTTTTTTTTTTTATTTATCATCAGAAATAGCAGTTTGATTTTATAGTTTTGCATTCATAACCGTGAAGTCAACAATTAATTTAAATTATATTTTCAATTTTCACTTACCCAAAGTAACAAATGATAAACGTTCCCTGAATAATTTTCTCCTTTTACAATTGTTGTTATTAAAAAAACTACTGAGAAAAACTGCATGCATAGATTTTATCAGATAAAAAACATTCGCCAACATAAGAATACATCCAGTCCTTGCAATGTTTAACTTCATTTCAAACAAATTGTTTCGAAGGGATAATCAATATATATAATAAAATGTTATCAAAGCACCTATATGTATAATGCAAAATGTGTACATTGTGCAATGATTCTTATTCTTTTACTTATTACTTTTATAATGCGTGCATTATTAAGCGTTCGATTAAGTACTGATCCATACCCCACTACATAAATAAAATACCTACAGAATTTTTTCAAATTTCTCAAACATGTATTTGGGGATATATCCTTATCAAATTTTACCCAGTTAACTGGTCCATCGGTATTATAATAGCTAGGGCCGTTGCTAAAAATAGAACCAATTACGGAAAATGGTGCTTTTTTCATACATTAAGAATATTGGCCTAAGCCTGAAATTTGACTTTCAGAAAATCATTTTTATCTGATATCCTATGTAAAATGAACGAATTTATTTCATGCTTATTTATTAAAAATAGATAAATTTGTTTACAGATGAGATAAAATGAAACAAATTTTCAAAGAGAATTTAATGTCTTATAATTTCATTTACCTACAGAATTCTCTGAAATAGTGATAATGTTTACCCCTTAAGGCCCTTAATCAATAGAAAATAAAATTACCCAAAGGACCGACCTTTTTAGGATCACAATTGGCGTATTCTTGGTAAAATTCATTTAAATATATATTATGAAAAAAGTTCCATAAAAAGAAAATTTTGCATAGTTTTATCATTTTATCTCTCTAAAAAGTATATTTAGCTTTTTGTTAAATAGATAACATTATTTGAACAAACCGTTGATCAATCTGTATTATATAAATCGCAGAAGATGGGGTTTTTTGAATATCGGTAAATATTATGGATCGAGATCGGTATTTAGAAATTGCAGTCAGATACGCGGAAAACGCTAATTACATGATATGCTTTCAAGACAAAACCCATATTCAACTATTTTTACTGTTTTTAAAGACTGTTCTAAAAAATGAAGTAATTTTCTTCAACGTATCATTTAAATTGTAAAACAATTTTTAGGGAACATATATTTATGTTCGTTGCTAAGCGTATAGAGTAAAGATCGGGAACGGGGAAGACGTAATAAGCTGTTTTGTGACGTATGGACAATTACCTTAAAATTTTAAGAGACATTTTAATCACGTATAGGCTGACCTACGTCAAAAGACTTTTGAAAAGTTGTAGTGACTTTCATTAATGGAATAACTGGGAAGTTCAAATGTTCAAGACTGATTGACGTCCAGCGTTAACTTACATATAAGCTGAATGTAATTAAAAAACTCAAAAAGAGTTGATTATATAAAACGTACAATGTTTTATTTGATGGTTCATACGGGCTAGATGAGCTAGATGAACCGACTGCTTTACGAGGGCCAATCAAAAATTACGAAGACTTTTGCAATAGCTATTTTACTTACCGGCATACTATCACAACACTTCGTAGATATAATTTATCAATCATTTTATTAATTTGAGCTTGAAAAATGTAATATATTCCTTTATATTTTAGAATTATTAAAAATCTAAAATTGCTCAAATGAGGGCACGGCGCACAGTCAATTTCTGTGTTATGCAAACAAAAAACCATATAAATCGAAAGTCATGTCTTTACAAATTGGGCATAAAACTAAATAATATTTAAACATCAAATTGAGTATTGTGATAGTATATATTGTTTTCTGGTATTGTTTTCTAATCAGATATCATTTATTTAAAACATATATCCTAATTAAAATGAACTAAAAAAACACATCGCCGGACGTCACGGAGCAGCAAAGAGTGATATACGTAACTATGAGTTTAACTCTGAAAAACATCGATGCAAACAGTGAGAGTGCATGCTGATGCAAAGAAAATGTCAACGTGTTTGTACATTTGTGTTTTTGAATTATACAATTTTAGGTGGTGGAAACTGTGATTGGACATCACAGAAGCCAAAATAGTTAATAACGTCTTCTTACGTTCAAGGTTTTCCCTTATTGTGATTGAAGAAATACACAGTAACAAAAAATCAAAGTACTGAAAGTACTAATAGGCGGAAGCATTGCAAGTTGTCAATGTCATAATGTTATTATAACTATTTTCGCCTTAAGAATTAGTTTGATAACAGAAAACACTATTCTAATATATCAATAAAGGTATATACATGTAGTTATTGTCGTAATACTCAGTTATTGCACCAGATTAGTCTGGATCATGCCTTAAATAAAGATTAAACGAGAAAAGCAATTTAAACATCAAAATTTTAATTTTGTTAAGTACATTCGTATAACAAGTTGATACTGACATGCAAGCTGATATTACAAGTATACATTTTCATTTATTATGCAGACTGATTAAAAATGTTCATTTTGACATCAAAATGATGAAAGAATATTATAGTATTAGAATTTAGTAAACTGAACTTCTGAAACTGCAGTATTTTATTCTTTGCAATAATGTTTCACCAAAATAAAGAAGTTACATTTGTACATGACTTGATTACAGTATTTTACACAATCAAGTAGTCTGTTTGTCACTTTGCTCACCTGAGAAGAAATAACCATTGAGAAATCAGCTTTATAGAATAATACACAAAATATATGGGCAATGTGTAGTAAAAAAGGTAATAAATAAAGAGATTTTCAAGTTTTCTTAATGTATTTTCAAGTTTAACAGTAACAGGATGATTTTAAAGTCATTTTATATGTGGAGAATTCCAGACCTCTAAATGATGCTCAGATTGCAGTTCATACATATTGTTGACAAATGTTTAAAACTTAGAAAGAATGTATTTACTAACTGTACTGTACACCAAACATATTTTACAAAGATCAAACATGTATGCAAATGTTGAGAATTACAATACAATGTAAAAGCCCGGTAATTTATGAATAGCTATAGAATGATATTCAATAATGTACAAATTATGTGTCCTTTACAATTGCTCCATGTTGTACTGTCAAATTACAGGTCTCTAATACTGAAGACATTTGAACTTTTAAGTCTTTATTTTAATACTAATGGAATCTTCAAGAGAACTTTCCCCATGACAGAACATAGACTTCTAAAGAATCCTTTTATAGCTGCATGCCGTAAATGTAATTTTGGAAAGCGTGTAATCCTGGTGTGTGCCATTTGTGGTGACAACAATTTCAATTCACTAGTGTTGTCTTGCATCCATTATACCAGTGAAAACTGTCTTTTTCAGCAGGATATTCTAAAATGTGTTGATGAAAAATAAATAATGGATATGTTATCAAGCAATATTTCATTAGAATTTACTTGATCTCCAATAAAGAAAACATGGATTTAAAAAGAAAATTAATCTATAAAATATTTTGAATTTATGTGTGTTTTTCCTCAAATGATTTATTTTCAAAAGTTAACATGTATTTTGCAAATAAAGAATGAAATATATAAGAGGATCACACGATATGGATTATTTCGGTATATTATATACAATTAATAGAAAATGAAGTGACCGAACTGTAAATGAAAGTTTAATATTTTTTTTCCTAAATTCTTCAGTTTATAACTGCATTTAGAACAAGAATATTTACTATATTATTAAAGATATGACAACAATATATATGTGAGTCAATGCTCACTAGTGATACCCCTGATCTGATGTGTATACAAAAAAGCATAGTTAACATTACATGTAACAGGAAGTTGACATCAAATATTTTGAAAAATGAATCCTACCGTATGGCATGCCTTAACAAAGATTGAGTTAAAATTTTAAGCATCTGCGATTGTTGCTGAGATATCTTGGACAAAATTTGTGTTATAGACAAACAGACACACAAGGGTAAACAATATACCCCCTCTACTTCCGAGCATGGGTATAATTTGTTCATACTAAACAAGAAACCCACGGGAAATATCGTAATTAAATTCAGTTGTATTTACTAACCTTGAAAATGGTGTTAAGGCCATTAAGATGAGGATTCCAGCATATTTTAGATGCCCTGCTTCCACTCATTAGTTGCAAACGTGCAATGTTTGTCCCTCTTTTAAAGGGCTGAACTGGGAAGCCACAACCGCATTTATAGCATCCGTCATTTTCTTTGTTTTGCTTGAATTTTACTGTGCACCCAAATTAGCAACTCTCCCCTTCACCAGAGATGAAGAATGATGTTGGGCTCTCATTGTCTCCTCTTGTCAGTTAATGTTAATGAGTTTCTTGACATTCATCTGAAAGAACATACATATAGAACATATAGATATATGTTAGCTTATTATTTATAATCAGTGTCAGGTATATAATTGAGTCTTTCAGTAATTGTAATTAATCATTAACATGGTAGATCAAAGACATACCGGTATATAGTCCAAGTTCTCATGATTTGAAAATTTTTAAATAAAAAATTTTAAACACATGCTGTCATCAAAATTATCATATAAATTATGATGTAAAGAAATTTCCATAGGAAATTTTAGTTACTTTCATTATAGAGTAATGATAATGTAATTCTGAGATACAAGTAAATACAGTAGATAAAAGGATAAATCATGTGATTTTTTTTAAATGTGTATACAATTTAGATGTAGTTTGATTGCATATTTCAACAAATATTCATCGGCATTACCTCTCTGCTGGCAGACGAAGTTAGCAACCTTGTTGTATTTATATATAGAGGGGATATGGGTTTTTTTTCAAAATGTTTGTTTTAAGTAATTTTGTGCAATGATTGCATACATTAGATTATAAATATATCATATAAAGATAATTTAAAGAAACAAAAATGGGTAAAGTCCCGGAGGTCAATATACTTGAGGGTGGGGGATGAAGGGGGAGGGGGGTCGGTCCTGTCCTTAAGCACCTGTGGTAGCGTATTATGAAATCACCATATAAATAAAGATCTGCAAAGATGTCACAAAATATTAACTATTAATATATTATTTTAAACAAAGTATAACGTTATCTTTCGTTATATGCGATTCCATTGTGCTAAATTTTAATCTTTAAAGAAATCCTATACGCCTCGCCTTGTGCATTATTGTACAGTATTCATAACTAAAGACCGACATTATTTCAGAATTATCGATGAATGACTAACACAAAATTCTTTCATAAAATTTATGTACTTATCCGAGATTACTCTTATTCTAACCCCCGCTTTTATATTGTGACATGTCTCCCCCGCACGTCATAATATACAAGAGGGGATTAGAGTCAGAGGAATTTCGGATTAAGAATGTACCAGCTCCTCGATCAAAAAAAAAAGGTTATCACCACTATTTAAACATGAAAATCTAAAATGATGAGGCAAACGTTTATACAATGAGAAATAACACATTAGTTACCTAACTTACCCTACGTATGTCGAAGATGGACAGTCACAAGTTGTTCTCAACGTGGGTTTGTTGACAAAAATTTTTACACTGCATATACAGTATTGTCTGAGATTACTACGCGAAACGTTCGTATGTTTACAAATAATCTATAGGCATGTTATCATTCTGATAATCTTTTTAAGGTCTTCCGTTTCCAACGGAAGACCTTGTACTGATTCTGTTGGAAATTCTTCATTATTATTTTTCTTCTTCTTTTTCTTCTAGACGTTTCTTTAAACCTTAATATCTCGCTTGTTTTTCACCCGATTTTATTCAAATTTTCAGGGTCTTTTAGAAATGACAAAAGCTCACTATAGCACAAAACATTGTGAAATCGCTACTTTCGGTTTTGAGTTATTCCCCTTTGAACATTTTTTTAGTGGGTCTCTTGTACTTGCAAAGGCTCCGAGTTAATCCGTAGCAAGTAGTTTTAATTTACAAATCTTTAATGTAGACATCTTGAACGTTGTCCTCCTAGTCTTAAATGTTTGATTAACACACGTATACTTCTTAAAAAATCACATTGAAATTTATGTTTCAAAAAATGCTTAATTTTGCTTACATCTTTGCTCCATAACTTTTTGGTAATAAATATTTCCTAAACACATATAGAACAAAAGTTGTGCCAAATATTAAGGGCTTTCACTGGATACCATAAAAAAGGGACTAGCCCCTTAAATTATGTGTCTAGATCCCTTAAAAGTCTTTGCTTTATAACTCTAAAACGGTAAATTTTTCGATATGGGCGTCGCTGCAAAAAATGTTGTTTGTGATCGTATTAATCTCATAAATCTGTTTTTGTGATCGAGTATTGCATAATATGAGGGCAAACAGTATTACGTGTAGACCAGTATTTGCGGCAATTTGGCAAAGTTAACGAAAGTCTTTGTGCGTATAAATGACATAAAGTTACCACAGAATGTATACCGGTTTATACGGGATGCCTTTATTCATAAGAATAAGGGTTTGGTTTTTTTTAAAGTATACATGCTTTTATTTGAGGACTATAAGTCATTTTTGTTAAGTTCTCATAGTGAACAAATCCTTTAAAAACGCGAAACAGAAAATAAAAACATTCCATTTCTTTTCTAGTAAAACTCAAATTACGGATTAAAAAAAAACTTCTATGTACTATATTTTAGTTATTATAATGCATGCAATTGAAATCTATCTGGGATCTGAGCTGCGTGTGTGTACCATTACGTAACCTATCTTCCGCCCGCGGCCGAGGATATCGATCGCGGCAGGACTACCTAGCGGTCAGCGGTATCTACTACACAAGATTCGCGTCTGACACATATGGGTTTGCTTAGCCGCAAACATATAGAATTGTTTTTAATTTTTGAATACATATACATGTAAGGTTTATGCTTCTTAAATTGAATAAAACGTTAGATTGTTAATTAATAAATCGTTCTGTTAATTAATAAAGGCAATGTCATACCCAATCTGAAGCATAATAAGACATAGAACAAATGTGGGTTTTTAAGTAAAAAAATTAACTTCTATTTGATACATTTTAATCATTATACTGCAAGCATTTCAAATCTTACTGGGTTCTGAGCGTAATCCATCCCTCGTCCGCGGCCGAAGAGATCGATCGCGGCTGGACTACCTAGCGGTCAGCGGTTATCTAATACACACGATTCGCGTCTTACATATACAGTGTATGTGTTTATTTAGCAGCAAACACAAGAACTGTTTTAAGTTTATGCCGGCTATAAAAGTTTCTTCATCTTCAATTGATTTAATGAAATGATAGAGTGTAAATAAAGAAAGCGTTCTGAAAAATAATAAAAGCGATATTATTCCAAATCAGAAGCATCGTCAGACATATATCAAGGTGAGTTTGTAAGTTTTAATATTAGTATTGTTAAATTGTACAAATAATGTTTAATGTTTAAGATCAACACAAAATACCAAACAAAGATTTACCCTTTAAATGATAATCATCCCTCGCACATGGCCGAGGAGATACCGCGGGAGTGGACAAGTGATCCGCAGGAGTTTCTTGTGCTTCTACCTTATCACTCGTGCATGTTTATTGATAGTCTGTACGAACACCACTATTAAATTGTTTGTTTTATTTTCAATTCAACTACATTGGTTTAAGATGTAACCATAAATGTATCTTACTTGTACAGTGTATTTGGCTTTGGTGTAAACGATAGTGCATAAAATCATATAGAAACTTGACCATCAATGAAATAAAAGTAAGACATCAGTCCGAATCTGATTATGCAATTAAGGCTAATTGTTTATTTAAAAGATTAAATACAATACAACGCCGAGATTTTGACCGGTACGTGTTAAATCAACTTATGTTTCAACATAAGATTAATATATTTACCCATGATTATTTCCGTTTATAAATGCTGAAACTTTTTACAGACTTTAAAACTTTTGAGACAATATTATATATATATTTACTGGTGTTGGAATTAATATTCGACCAACACAAAATCGTGTAAAAGTAAAAGAAGTTTTCTTAAGAGTTGTACAAAAATTTAGCAGGGTGTACAAAGTAAAAGTGAATTTAAAAAAATCAAACATTCTCAACGTTCAAATCAAATCAAATTAAAATCAAAGTTCCGTGTTACAATATAACATGTATGCGGTAGGTGCTGGCACGATAAAAGAATTGTGTGGAATTGAGGGAATCAGTGGTTATTTTTCAAAATATTCATATAATTTTTAAACAAGTTTTGTTTTGATTCTAGCGGTCACTTGATCACCTTTATAGTTCTTCTGTATGATCGTTTGTTTCATTGTAAAAACAAACTCATTGCTGTGCTGCCCATACCCACCCCCCCCCCCCCCCCCCACGTCAGACATGAATAAATGGTTGGTTTGTAAGTCTAAAATGTTTTAAAAACTGTACAAATAATGTTTTAAATCAACAAAAAAATGATGATCATCCCGCACACATGGCCGAGGAGACCCTGTCTGTCATATTTTGTATACATGGAATGATTAGAAGCTAACATTTTACACAAAGATTGCTTGTGACATGTACTTTAATATGTCCTGACTTGAACTTTGATCATTTGCGCAAGTTCAGTGTCACTATAAGAAAAAGAAGCATCCATTATTTTCTAATAGAGAAATACTTTAGTTATGATTTTTTTTCTTAGTGGGGAGAGGAGGAATTATTTGTGAGGTTGCTCACAGAGCCGCCAGTTGGTCCACAGAGAGCACTCTCCCCCTTTCTCGCAACCAAAATTCCCTTAAATTAACATAAAGGAAATTGAATTTTGGGACATTGTTCCCCCCTTCCCCAACACACATTTTAGTAGAAGGCAATATAAATTTTTATGGCAAATTGAAAACAAATTATATTAAACAAAATAAGTTTAAGCTGCCTCACAACTCCCCCTCCCCTACCACTACCACGGATTAGATTTTGATGATTTTAGCATTTTTTTTCTTTTATTTGCTTGTTAATACATTTCGGATAAATTTGTTCACCGAAGCAAAAACAATGCTGAGTGCTTGCATGGCTAAACATTATACGGAGAGTTGTCCCTCCCGCTTAGCACCTCTCGTACAGCGCACCCTCAGGATGGAGAAGGCGTCATCGTTTATTTTTGATTTTCTGAACTTACTTTTATCATATTGACAATCCAGTCTGATTAAATCAACACTCTTCTGCTTACATTCATCAGGGTCTGATAGGTATCGATAACAGGTCATCTTCACATGATCTCCATATTTGCACACAACCTAAATATACTCTCAGTTACCAAATACATGACTTAATATGTTAATGAGAGGTGCAACTCTTCAATACTCAGTCTGGGGGTTACATAGAAAGCAGGCATGAATTAATTTGCCTGTCTCTATTTAAAAAGTTCCAATAAATTTTCTAAAGCCCTGATTGGTCAGAAGTTTAGGTCGTGTGAAGATAAACCCCTATCAATACCAGTCAAACCCTTTAAGGAGAAGAAGGAAGCTTTTAATTAGACTGATTGACAATCCTTTCCCAACAGGAAGCTGCAACGGAAGACCTATTCGTTGCTTTGCAACGAGCTCGGCTCTAGTTTTTAATATAATTTTACACGTCGTTGTTCTTAAAAAAAACATTCGTTACCTGTTTCCCATTAATTTTTCCATCTGTACTCGTAAACACGCAATTTCAAATTGAACTATTTTTTCCCTTGCAATTTCATCTACAGGCATCTGACTCCGTGCTTATCCTTTGTTTATGTCGCATACCATTGCAAGAGTTATCGTTCGTTTCTGTACTATCAAAAACGTAAACTCTACCACTTGCTATCTTTGCTATTAGGCATTTTCAATGGATAATTAAAAACGATAGAGTAAAAATTTAGACAAATACCAGAAGAGAGTGAAATAAAAATGTGATAATTAACAAAAATGAACATACTTCGTCATGACGTCGTGTTTACACTCAACCATGCTCCGTGATGACAAAATATGCTTCTTTTGAAATCAGTTAATAAAACTACCTTTTCAACAAATGTAATAAAACTCCACATAACAAAATATATGTTAATGCATAATTTAATGTGTGAGTTGTGACTTTCATGAAAACTATATGAGACATCGACATTGTCTTTGTATTTTTTGAATGACCTCGTATAAGAAGCATTCAAATGGAAAAGTCTTACTAGAGATACACTATACTAAAGGGGGCATTTTAAGGACATAAATATTTAGCACTACTGTCAGAGCAGATTTATAATCCTACCTAAAGTTGACTGTTTCAAAATTTTAATCTATGCTATTGAGTTCACTAAAACCTTTTTGCACATTTTTGCACTTGTCAATATGGTTGCCCACGTGTATATTTGGTTTGAATAAGAAAGGTATACACAACGTAAAACATATTTTGAAAAGATAGATCTTGAGAACATGTAAACCTTAATTTTTAACAACATCGACCATTTCGGTCTGGAATTTTTTAATCTTAAATAATTCATACTAGATTAAGATGATTAAGCTGCATTAAAAAAGTTGAGAGGATCAAACATTGGAATATATATTTTCACACAAAAATATGCAATACACATTAACACTTACAAAAGATGTATCCAAAATAAGACAAAGTACATGAAGGAATCGCATCAAAATAAGCAGTCTAAATATTTCATTTCTTACATTGAGATATTCAAATAGAAAAAATGTATGTAAATATATACACATAATAAGACCACTGTTATTATTACTTAAAACTATGAATTTGTATCTTGAATTTCCGACGATGCTTAAATATAAACATTGGCTAGAATCTAAACATTAAAGCGGATTTCTTTAAAACGCTTCGTATCTTTTCAAAAATTCTTATCCGCTCAATCGCCCTTAAAATCAATCCCTTTATTAAAAAAAAAAGCAGAAAACCTTTTTTCTGTATATCTGTATTGTTTCGATCAATTCATTTTTTTTTTCTATTAATATACATTTCAGAGTGCGATGGCAAAAAGTATGGAGAAAATTGCAGCAGATCATGTGGAAACTGTAGGGACAATGACCAGTGTAATCACATTAATGGAACTTGCATGAATAACTGTGAAAATGGATATCAAGATTTCAAATGCGACAAAGGTATTACAGGAGAAACAAAAAAACACAAGCGTCAAAACAACAACCACAAACTAATTGTTTTTAAAAAAGAAATTTGTATAATATATATGGCTTAGAAATTAAAAAAAATTTGAGTGATTGATTATCCCCTTACTGACAAATGAACAAGTTTGAAGTATTTTTTTTTTCAGGAAAAGTTCAACAACTCACTATTATTGCCTTTCTTGTACATTATCGTTAGCGGCTTTAGTGAAAACTGAAAAGATATCAAATAAAATTCCTTATCACATCTTAACAAAGATAAAAGTACAAATACTTTTTACTTAACATCAATTAAGTGTTTTCATAAAAACGCTACTCTAATGAAAAAAACGAATTTATATTTAGTCGGGTTGATATATCCTATGGACAAATGGCATTTGCAAGTGAAACACGCATTTTCTTTGATGGCTTATCCAGCTGAATTAAGATAATATTGGAGATATAACTTTACAAAGGGATAAATATTTATTGAAAACTTGATCAATCAAATGTAACACATACAAATCACACTAGTGAACAACATTTTTTTGTTTTTGATGATTTTAAACTCTAACATAATTACCCCTTACTGAACACGTCACACAAATAGAAATGGTTTAATTCTTTTATTTTTGCTCTATTGTTGAATCTATTTTGGATAATATGTTTGAAAACGCACAAAACACCAGTATTGTTTATTCTTCTTGTATATTTTATGTTTTATATATATTTTAAAATAATATGTTTATAATTAGTCTCATTCAACTAGACTCTCTCTCTCTCTCTCTCTCTCTCTCTCTCTCTCTCTCTCT
>WFKH01011801.1:0-14405 GCA_016163765.1 Magallana hongkongensis
TTTCTTCTCGTAAGTTTACTCAAAAGTAAAACAATTGTTTACAATTTCTAAAGGTTTGGAGATTTAAGACCTGCAGTAATCCCATCAAAAACCTCTGGCTTGCAGAAATATAAAGAAACATTTCCTTTTAATATTATGGGGGTCCAGGGGGCGAAGCTCCTGGATTCTAAAGATTTTGTAGGGTAAAATTGTAGTCATATTTAGACTTTGTGATATTTCTTTTCATGATTGTACTTAAAAGTAATAAAATTATTCATAATTTTAAAGTTTTGTAGATTTAAGACCTGCAGAAATCCCATCTAATCCATCTGCCTTGAAGAAATATAAGAAACACTTTCTTTCATTTTTTTTTCTTACGAATGGCTGTAAATTAACCAGTCTAAAAAAATCTAGTTCAATGGGACGATGTAAATGAAGTTAAAAAAAGATAACGATGCTAGCCTGAATCATAATAAACATGGAAGAGTCGTTAAAAACACAAGCTAGTATAACCAATTACTTAAAAGTGGGTGACTGGTCACATTAGAACCCAAGGAGAGCGTAACTAAAATGGGCTTTCTATGTACGTACACCATTGAACACACGGGATTTATTCATACTACTCCGTTGAAATTAGTCTAATGTAGAGAAATCCCATGAGTTTCCAAAAAGTTGATAATTAAGACTCACAAGCTGTACATTTTCTTTGCCAGAATGAGTACTTTGCCAGATGGAGTATGATTTAACTTTATTTTGGCAATTTTAGGGGGGGGGGGGGGGGGGCGCGCCCCCCTTGAATCCACCACTGCATATAATTAATTACGTCCAATTTTGGATTTCGTATAATCAGAGAGAGATTTTTCTAGAAAGGAATAAATGTAATAAAGAGTAAGATGGAGGTAATTATTAGTTTGGGGACCCAATTTTTCCTTTTTTCCCCGTATGCCAGTATTTGACTGTCCGCCTCTTTTCTCGGACTGGTCGGAGGGGGGGGGGGGGCTCCTGTAACAGATCAGGGCAGTTCGTTTCCAAATGAAACCCCTTTCAGAGCATCTAGCCCACTTTCTAGACATTCGCTCCCTAGTCAAGACAGCCTTATTTTCATAAAACTGCGCCTCGTTTATTATTTCAGTTGATCTATTTTCAATGGATATATATCACCTGTTGATGTAATATTTTTGGACCATGATCGTTCATGGTGTCTCTATCATAAAGTTCTTTGCTATTCCTTTCCAATGTATTTTTGCAGATCACAATCTTAAAGCTGTGTGAAAAGCTAGTTAAGAGCGAAAGTCTTGTAATGATATTTATTTAGAAAACGTCAAAGAACACGAAATATTTCTGAAAAAAACTTATCAATTCAAAAGAGAAAATAAACACGTTTAATTTTATTTTTAAAAAAAATTTAAAATATAAATCGACTTAAACTTTAAAGTTCTGTGAGACAATAAAGCTGATGACATTTCTGACAATCTACTTTTTCAAATTAATTTCAAGAACTTCCCAACAATATGACTGCACTGCATTTAGCATGAATTTCTATAAGTATTTGTCCATCAATATTGCTAAAATGATTTCAGAGGATTTCTGCCTGAACTAATATTTCAGAATCATGTCACTGATGACTATCGTTTCTCTGATTTAATGATTAAGATATCATTACTTTTCAGCGTGAAGTCGGCGAAAGCTGTACAGATAAAGCTGTGTTGCAATTGGAAGGAGAAATCACACTGGCTAAAATGGCCGAGGTACACCGTCTCTGATGAGTAACTGTAAATGTTTACAAGTACAGAACCAATATTTATTTTTTATAATATTGCTAATAATGACAATGCACTAAGGAGGAAATTATTTTGGCAAATTCGTCGGTTGAATACTGTGGAGACTAGTTACAAAGGCGTTACAGATGACAACAAGAGCAGGGAAGAAGCCTTCGAGGGCCCTGTTATTTATCTCCTACCTTTTACATTACATGCTTCTGTATCGATTTTACGCGATGCATGCTAGTATTGTACATTATTTATTTATTTCAAACGTAAAACAGGTTGTTAGCGGAGCGACGACAGAGCGACTTTGGACGACGTACGACAGAACTCGATCGATGGAGGGCGTCAAACTGAACAGCCTCATCAAACTCTGCCTGGCTGATCCAAGCTTCCCCGCCTACGTGGAACAAGTTGAAAAGGAACTGAATAAAGTCAAAGATGAGATGAAGGCCTAAAGACAATCCCCATGATTAAAGATGTCGACGTTCGTCGAATATTGTGATTTGTTGTGGCTTCACGGAGAGACTGATATCTACACAGAACTCTCTGCCTCCTCCGTAGTCCTAAGCCCACCGACTTCAAGAAATGTAAATGTGTATCGATCGGAGTCGTTTATCTTGAAAGCGATTAAACCGTCTTCTTTTGTAACGACGGTGCATCATAATTATCTGTTCTCTTGCCTTTTTTATACCGGTATTCTTAAAATTTATGTTGTAAATGAAGAATACTGGAAAATTTGAACCCAAATACTTCTTGAAATAGCAAATAAGTCAAATCAAATGTTTCAACTATTTAACGAAATATTGCATCTACATTGTGTTTTGTGTTAATTGTCGATTAAAACGGATACTGTAGATTCCTTATTTTACGTGAGTACTTAATTCCGCGATCCCGTAATTTTGTATCAAATCGCGGGAATATGAATTCGCGAATGCGAAATATTTATCCTTATTTCTTATAGTTCCCAACTCTCATAAGATAATAGCGAGATTTTAAAATCCGCGAGGAGTGCTTCTCGCGAATTTACGCAGATATTAATTCCTCGCCTTAAATAAGGAATCTACAGTAGTGCATGATTTCTCGATTTATCAGGGTGGTCTCCATTTCTTGATTCAACAGGTCTGTATTCGATTTCTCAATGTGTTCGACTTCTCGATAACACAGGTCTGTATTCGATTTCTCGATAAAACAGGGTAATATCTCGGATTTTCGATACAACGGGGCTGTATTCGATGTATCGAATTCAATTTGCAGCACAGAATATCTCTAACTAGAGAGTACTTGGTGTAGCGGTTCTTTGAAGGCATTCAGTCAGCTCATCAATTCAATGATGCAACTATCTACGGTCTTGTAATATTTATCAGTTCGATTCAATTTTGAGATATAACTTAGTTACATAGAACAGAACCGATAGTTTCTGTACAATACTGGTGTTGAGTGTTATAATCTTTTTGGTTCATACGGGCTATCAATTATGGTGTTTTTTTCTTGTTTTTTTTTTCAAATATCATATTTTTTTCGCAATGTTCATTCAGTGTTTCCTAATGGTTAATACCCACATGAACAACCAATGAAAGCATTTCATTGATTAAATAGTGCACCGCTAATTAATGTTGTATTGGATTACATGTACTTTGGAGTCTTGGTGGAAACATGCAACGTGACAGTGTATCGTCAGCTGATTTTATATTCTGAAAGTGCACCGCAAAAGCTGGCTTAGTATATATAATAGCTAAACATGCAATTTGATGCTCATTGACTGAACGTGAACGTTACAAAAAAGACTCCGGTGTCTTGTAAATCGAGTTCTCCACATGGTCTGCGTCAGCATACGAGGACGAACCCGATGTTAAAAACGAACGTGGATAAAATATCAAAGAACTACATTGCTGGTTTAAATTTAAAATCGCTTTATTGTAGGTTTTATTAAAACATATAAAAAAAGTAAAGGTGAAGCCACAAGATCGATCAGATAAAAGGCACTGTATACACATCAAATGAAGTTTCCTAGAAACGTCGAATTTAACCCGGGGCCGAAACCCCAGCAAACCCACGTCTCCGAGACTCGGATAGCTGCAGATTTTTTTTTCCACATCATAATATCGATTTTAAAAGCAGCATATCGGTATTCCAAGGAAGTTATTTGAGATAATTGCAGTTAGAAACGTCAAAGGAAAAATCATGCCGATATACGTATTTAAAAAATAATGAAATTGACTTGAGCGTGCGCGAAACAATATAAATCGCGTGCGTGTAGAAACTTGCAAAAGGGTATTCAATTACACATATCTTGTCTGGTGTTCTAGGGGAGACATCGTTGGTTTCTTGTGATAGAAAAGAAAATATGTATTTTTAAAAAAAATGGCGCCAGTTTCTGACACTTTAATGGCGACCATGGCCTGTTCTTCCGGTAGATGGCGTGTGGTCCAGCATGTCCTTAATGGGCAGAGAGTGCTGACAGAACTGTTCCTTTGGCCATATTGTACCCCGTCAGGATTTGATCGAACAGGTCGCATTGTTGGAACATGGCTGTAAAAGAGTAATAAAGTTTAGTGAGCATTAATCGGGAAACAATTCAAGAGATAACACTCATTTAATCATGACGTCATTATGATATCAGCATTTGTATAGTTGAATATATCTATTATGTAAATACCATTTATTAAAACAACGAATACGTATATAGTCCAACTTCAACCTATACCCAACTCTTTAATCCGTATACCCGTGTAATCAGAAGATGAAATATGGAGTTTGTGCTATCTTCCTCGCCTATGTACGAACAATATGAGAACTGTCTATTGATTTATAGATATCTAAGAGTATATGTGTTGTACTGTCATATGTGAGAATGATCAGATAAAATTGCAGGTATGTACTGAAGCGGGTTGTAAAACTGCTTGATCCGATTTTTGGTCACTCAAGTGGGTTTTTTTTTTTTATATAAACCAGCTATAAAAAAGATAAACTTTTCCAAAATGAGAAGAGCATTGATACAAAATATTGTTTCGCTTATGTAGAGAAATCATAAATGAAGGCATATTTCTATCTATACGAGTTATGTTTTACTAAACACCTCCCAATCGAATATTGACTTGGCTTTGATTTAATGTGACGTGATATTACTTGGACGATGTACGTGCTTGATTTTTCGTATCTCTGGTCGTTTTATTGTTTTTAATGTTTATACATGAATAACAATATAAAATAAAAATATAAATATATAGCAGTATTTCTACAAATACAAAATACAAATTGTGCATTATAACGTATAATGAAAAATTTTTGCAGTTGTCATGTTGTAAATATTGTATTTACACCCACCCAGTAAATTCAAAATTTACAACATGACTTAACGTTCACATCAGATGTAAAAATAAGGTATTGCAATGTACATAATTTACAAATCACTAAGTGTTTCAACAGACCCATCGGCCACATCGGTCACTTTTAAGTGAACTGCTTGTCTATTTCTCTTAAAGTTTGTAGGTGTTAGACAAATTTGAACCTTGGGCGTGTGGACAGAACGTCACGAAAATTTAAGAATACTTAAATCTTCACTATGTTAGAATGATTTCAAAGTAATACCACAAATTGTACCATTGTGGTTTTTGATGGGGAAAATTTTTGCAAAGATATTACTCTGCAATGTCTACATTTTCTTTTGAAGAACTTCGCGCGATTTATTGGGCCCCATTAATGATCAAATGTCTTTGTGCGAACAATTTTGTATAAAGAAGCTTTCTTGTAAATATTGGCATTTCTGCTGCAGTGGATCTTCAGAAGGATATTAATTTTTTTGAGATACCCATTCTATTGTCACTGTTTTTATATCATCTTCTCTTTGACCTTGATTTGATCAATTCAGAACCCCATACCCACGTTTTGTGCCAACTTTGCTTGAAAATTGGTCAAGTGTATCCGAAGAAAAAGGCTAAAACACTAAAACTTTACAGAAGGACAACGTGTGATAAGAAAATCTCACTTACAACAATATGGTTGGTAAAAAAAAATTCCAAAATTACACCATACATAATACTATGTTTATTGACAGGTGCATAGAATTTACGATGTGCGCACACGACAGTCGACGTGTTCGATTGATGATTCTAGATAGCTCTGCGTTGTCTCTGACCAGCTTGGATTTTTGCTAATCATAATAAAAGTCAAGTATGTCCAACAAAGAATCGCTTCCTATAAATCAATCGAACACGCTGACGTTAACTGAGTTTACTTTAAATAAATCTTCTATTCAATCCTGTCCAATGTTTATAGATGCACCATCTCTTTCGTGTGTGTTTGACAAATGACATAGATATACAGGTATTAACAAAAGAAATACTAGTATACGTGCATTAAATTGTCTACATGTATCAGTGATTGTTTAATCAAATACAGGGTAACAGTCCACAGTGATCGATAAGTGATAAATTTTGCCGCCGAATGGTAAAACCAACTAAATCAAATGTGATTGCAATAGAATTGTCTCCATCCTGTAGAGCTGGCGGAAACTTCCGTGCGGACGGTCAATACTGAGTGCATCAGTCACCGACTGACTGTGATACATACAGTATCGAACACTGCCTCCATAGGACGACCTACACGGGCAGTCAAAGGTGTTGGGCATGCTTACAGTGATATTGAATGAATTCTGAATACCACACCTGACTATTTCCTCCTGGACATGGTTTGCTAGCAAGAACATAACCAGACACAATCAACATCTACTGATATCGACACAGACCATTTAGAGAGAAGTAAAACAGAAAGTGTCATTGATCAGACAATATAGGCCAGTGTGACCTACTTACCGTGGAGGAGGGCGGCGGCTCATCTGTCGGGTCATTGTCGCCCACTGTAAAACAGCATCACAATACAGTATAATTCGTGATTCTCTCAAAGTTGAGTTTTTATTAATAATACATATTAAATCTTAGAGAATATGATACATATCAAATCAAAATTATGTAAGAATATGTTGTAAAAAACGAATGCAAAGAATATTTCTGGTGTACAAAACAATTGGTTTTTGTTTCATTTGAAAAAGATGTCTTAACAAATGTATACATAAAATGTATATAGGCATACATTGCAAAAGTCAATTTCAAACTGCTTCCACGCCAAAGCCAAAATATATAAGTTTATAAAATAAGTGTGATGGATCAGTGGCAAACAGTTTAAACATGTCAGCTTCCAAGAACTGTTTTACAATCCAATTACCGAGGCTTCAAACTACACGTATAGACTACATATATATCTACAATCCGTATTATCGAAGTTTAATGGAAATAGAGATCGGCACACCAGACTATCGAGGCTTCGACGTACATTGATCGAAAGACCTACTATCCGGACCATTGAGATTTAAATCCGACTGTTTTCAATTGATCTTGTAAAGATCTATATTTCGGACTACTGAGGTTTTACTGTATTAACACAACAATCTGGACTACAGAAGTTTTACTGTATAAATCTAAAACCTGGACAATAGAGGTAATACTCTAGTTTACAATCCGAAATACTGCATATAAACGTTTTACCGTATAAATAAAAAACCCGTAAAAACGACGGTTTAGTGTAAATATTTTAAAAATCTGAATATCTAGATTTTTTCTGTATAAATCTTATTCCGAAATATAGAGGTTTTACTGTATAAATCTAAAACTCAGAATATGCAGGTTATACTATATATATCTACAGTCCTGACAATATCGTGGATTTAGTGTATTAATCTACAATCCGGACTACCAAGAGTGGTACAGTAGGCTCTGGCAGGATAAAGGCCCTCACTGGAATATCCCTACTGATACTTTAAACAACACATTCAATCATTCAGTGACGAGCTATTAATGTAAATATCATGTTCGATACAGTAACAGCTCTTTCATTTAAGACGAATCATTGAGCAAATTGTGCTACATGTACATTCAGCTACATGTATTCGATTTTCTCCGTGCATGAGTCCTTAATTGGTTTTATACATCGGGCGCGTTTTTGCCGTTTATGACTGAGACTTCCATGTCTATAAAGTGCTCTAAATTAGCAGGACTTAATTTCCATAACTTACCGTCATCAGTATTCATATATGCAGGACCATTGATTGCAAGCACAGTCCTGTCTTTAGGGGGCTGCGATGAGCAATCGTTACGGCATTTAAACTCTGACATATTTACGGATTATGTTGAAAATGGCCCCTAATTGTCCGGAAATTTCCCTCTTTTTCGACAGTTAAGGAATATCTAACATCCATATGGATCGCAAATCATCCAATATCTGTACAGAGTCTGTAGCTGGTGCATATTGTTGACGCCATTATCGTATCATTTCACACACCCCCAGCATCATGCAGAGACTCAGGGAACTCAAAAACACGTGTTGAGTCTGTATACCCGTACCTTGTCACAACACTGGAGTCTGAACCCTAGAGGCTTGGCCCACCCCACTTTGTTTAGTACTAACGTTTCTTTTAGTTATTCATTAAATCTTAACGCCAATATTTATCTGAACTTTCCTTGTTTTTTTAATGTTTTCGCATTATTAAAGGTTTTTACAGACTGAATACATATACATATTTTTTTAAGTTTTGCTGCATAGTAACTATGGTACTTTTTCTTATTAATTGTTTAATAAAGTATAATATGATGCAATGATGGGTGTTTGACGCGGTGAGCGCGGAAAACTCTGGTGAATTAGCAGAAGAACCCAGATGAGACTCCGTTCTTGAGATCAATAATTGGAAAGCAGTAATTCATGAATTATTTAAGGATATCTTCATTTTGATGAGAACTATTGATCAACGAATTAGAAATGATCTATTGTTCTATGAGCAAAACAACGTGTGTATGTAATTTTACTTATATCTTTTTTACATCTTTATGCAACCTGGTGAATTGTTTCCCCACTTCTATCGATGTAATACCTAGTTTGAATTGTGGGGAGTTTACACAAGGTGGTTATATGTAGGCCACCAAATGTTACCACTTCCCTATTGTAGATAGTAGTCTTTACTTGAGGATACTCTGAGAGTAACATTTGTATAGGTTATTTCATCATGCATTAGATCTACTGTAGATACATCATTCTTATCAAATTGGTGGGTTGAACGTATCTTGAAACTTGAACAATGGCAAACTAATAGAAAACAAATTTGATGCTAGAATATAACATTGTGCATTCAATGTTTGCGAGGATCAGTCAGTCTGGATCCCATAACTTATTTATAGTTGTGTCCAAAGCAATATATATTCGTTCTAATTTTCTGCGAAATCTCAGAGAAAAAGTGAAAACCCATCAACACTGGCAATGAATTCTCAACTTAAGAAAAATGATAGCACAATGGAAGATATTTTTCTTACAATAGCATTTTCCAAACCTATATAGCAAATTACCTACGGTAGTTTCCTGTAAAAAATATAAAATAAAACAACCACAAAACTCAACCCAAAGATGACGGCCTTTGCTTGTACTTACCGATGAAGGAGTAGATGACGCTGATGACGACGGCGACGAAGAGCGTGACGCCGACGGTGATGAAGATGATGTTGAGAACCTTCTTCAGGACGCGGTATTCGTTAGGGTCGTTCAGGAGCTCCTCCGGCTCGTGCCCCTTCATGCGATTGTCCTGTAAACACAAGTAGATCCGCCTCCAGATACTTTTGGGTTTTTTCTGGTGGATTGTCATGTTGCTGTTTTCGGGATCGGTCAGGGAGATCTCGATTTCGCGCCCGACCATAGTAACGGAGGAGGCGTCCATAGCCATGTTCCGCCGGTTTCCACGGGACCTGTCAGCTAAACCACTTATCTGAGGATCATCGACGAAGGCAGCATCTGCACCCTCCGCCATTCGCATTTGCGGATTATCAACACCGCGTTTGGTCCTTGGGGATTTGGGCAAATTTGTACTATTGTCCGGAGTATCCAAGACTATGAATCGATTATGAACATATCTCACATTGTTGTTCAAAATGTTCCGCTGCGGGGAGACTGGGCTGGCGCGCTTTGGTGAACCACTCACTGCCCCGAGTCTGTCGTCAGACCTGCCTGTGATTCCCAAAGAGTCCTCTGTCACATCTCGTCTCTCCCTCTGTCGTTTGCTTTTGTGATCGTCGCGCGGATGTTCGCGCGCCTTTTTATCCACCACAGCAGACGACAGCTCTATGGCGTTGTCGCCATCCTCTGGCACAGGGCGCGTTCGGCTTGCACTCTGTTTTCCATTCATATCCAAGTCATTACTCGATCTCTCTGTGTTGGGCTCAATAATTACAAACCCTTCAGCGACTTCATTCACACTAACGTTTTCACACACCTGAAAAATCCAAAACAATTCCGTCTAATGAACATTGTAGTCTCACCCCAGGTTCAGAGCCAGTAAAGGCGAAATCCATATGCATCAACATCATAGCTCAAAACAGCTTGCAACCAATACACAATAAAAGCGTAATTACTGGAGATTTTTAATTCATCAAACCTCCCCAAGGGGCAGTCTCGTCTGGGAATTTTTCAAAAATTACGCCATACAATAACGCTTTCTGAGAGCATATATTAAGATAGAATTTTAAATAAAACCCTTAGTAGTAGTTTTCTTTGAATAATTGACAGTATTCCCAAGGCACTGCAACTTTATACAAACTGACAGCAATTTGCTATGTCATCTCTTCCTAGAAAAGTCACATTACACTAAAACCAAAAGGCAAAATGCAGTACATTGTCACGATTACAGAAAAGTTACAGTATCGGGTTTTTTAAGTCTGAAAGGAAATATTATGCAGGTACGCCTGTATTATGCATTTTCCAATCATGCGTTCCACTGCATATTCAAGCATTCAGTTAAACAGAAAAGGCATGATAATAATGACATGATGATGATGATGATGATGAAAACGAAAAATTGTCGCTTATCATACCTGTTGAACAAGTATCCGCCAATCTAAATGCACACGGTGGAAACAGAACTAACAATATCCAGCAGCTGTTGCATGAACTATGTGTGTAGGTTTAATTAGCGGAGAAATGTCATTTTTACTATGGCTGTAACGTTCGATACAAAGCCCCTCGCCATTAACTGTGAGGTGTAACCGTTTGGATCTGCCCCCGCGCGCACTAACGCTTTAGTCCTTACAATTTCCAAAAGAAATTATGGATAAAATTACTGTGACCACGTCCTTCTTGAAACCACAGCTTGCCATATACAAGACAATTGTTGTTTAGATAACTAGTAATGATATTCTGTTTTTATAAATGTGTTTACGTATTTATTCATGTAGCATAGCATGCCTTTGTGTAACCAGGGCTTTTAGATTATTGTGGACCCACCCCACCGTGTACACTATTTAAAGGGCAGGTTTAATACAGCATTGGTCGCTAAATAAGCATAGCAAACATTTGACAAACAATTTAACTTCGTTATATTAATGTAATAATTCCACAATGTATGGCAACAACAACTTAATGTGTATTGTCGTAATTACGGTCACTACCGAGACAGTGCGCAGATTGCTTTTCAAATTCAATTGGCCTTCCTCTGGTCACGTGGTTTTGTGTTCCCCGAATGGTCCAAATAGAGTCCAATGTTTCCATTCTACAGGGATATATTAAACTGTTACAATGTTTCTAGATGTCTAACGACCTTGGAAAATAAATTACCATATTGTTCAAGTACTCATTTAACCAGAGAGTAAAATGGTGAATTCTAACTCTATTGCGTTCCAACAAAAGTCGACAAGATCGGATTGAATGGGTGAAAAAACCAACATCGACATCATCCTTTTTAACTGCTAAATATTTCATGGAGTGGAGTTGTAATATCATTGATTTTTGTTGGTGTAATTCGAGGTTCCGTTGTGGCATTGTTTGTCACTAGGTGGTGAGGTGTCAGCAGCTTGATACATTCTACACTGACCGCCATTTGTCAACTTACCAACTCCCACTGGACATCTCCATAAGTCTTCACATAAGTCTGGTCTTCTATATATTAGGAATATACATATATATTCTTATATCGCACTAATGAAATGAAATTCGATGTCGATAAATGTCGAACTGGGCTAAGATTTATTTTGCATTTGCGTGTAAACTGGCATTTAGCAAAATCTCGTATATATCATTATCTGCTAAATTGACATCTCGCGACCCAGCGAGTTTAGAGCGAATTTCCACTGAGTTGCGATTCAACAGCTACAAAAACATCCATTGACGAAAAAGTAATAGATACGTCATAATCAGTGTCACACCATCATCGCAAACCACTTTCATCATCATCACCAACCATCACTACCTAATTCATCATCATAAACATGATCAGACTGAGTAACAAGTTCTGTGCGAAAGTAATTCAATGATGAGTAAGCTGCCTTCATTCTTGTGCTTCTGTTGATGAATACAACGACGATAAAAATTGCGAATAATGAACGTATAAACGGCGTAGCCGGATATGATGTGGGATACCTGGGCTGCGTTCAAGATCGTAGCTGCTACGTAGGGCTACGTAGCAGCTAGGCTGTTGAACGGTAAGCTAACCTAGCAGGGGCGTAGCTTAGGTTTGTTTAAAGTTGAAGCAAATTAAGGCAGGGGGTTTGGGGGCCGCCTTGAGGCCCCCAATGGGTTCAGGGCGAAGCCCTAGTGGGGCCCCAGGGTGCGAAGCCCCCGGAAGCTGGCGAGTTTTCAGCATTTCAGACACTTAATTTTGAGTATCCAGAAAAAGGAGTTTCATCAAAATAACCCCAGTTTTTAATGTTTAAAATGCTTACTTCATCATCATCATAAAATTAACGATAAAGAAGAAAAAGCAGTGCCTGATTTATGATGAGATTAATTTAATTTTTATCTAATAAGTCTTGTGCTTTCTCTCCTACTGGTCTATAACATTTTTGTCTACAAAAATACTCTTATAATACAAAAAATGATTATATATTTAAACTTTAAGATTCCGTTAATTCTCGATAATCTATTCATAATCATTGTCAACCTGTCACTCAGGTTATGGAATTGTATGCAAATAATAATATACAAATATCAGAAGAGCAATTTATTGTTTTTTTATTTATTGAAAAAAAGGCAAATCGTTTTTGCTTTTTCTCAGCAAAATCTGAGAAACAGCTGCTACATTGACTTCGGTATCCCTGTAAATGTGTATAGTTGCTAAAGACGACATTCTTTGTCCCGTCATTGTTGACCTGAGGTATGTCTTTAAGCGACGCATGACGCTGAAACAGCATTCTGTGGTTGCTGAAGTTACGGGCATACATGCAAGAATTTCCAAACATTTGAAAATGTTAGGATAAAACAAAGCGACAAGCTAAACAATAAAATCAAACTTTGTAATTGAACAAGCATAAGACCTGGTCATCGCCCTGTTGTTCGAGATCTTCTAAAAGAAGATACGACAACGTTGCATGCGGCTAAAAAGGTACTCAAAGGTACTCTTATTTATATATGTTTATTTGTGTTCAATATTTAGAATAAACATCAAATTCAAGATGGCCACCTTAGTTTCCACTTTGTAACAAACATGAAATCTATTCATTTAGTGATATTTTGTTCATCCTATAAGTTATAATGAATTTTAAAATATATATTTCCACTTGAAATTAACAAATTATGTCGATGTAATTAGTCTTTAGTTGAATATTTCCAACTTCAAATCAGAGACCTAGCGGCTAACCTAGCGGTCCGTTCAATAGACATAGATATCTACGACCTAGCGGCTAGGCTAGCTGCTACGATCTTGAACGCAGCCTAGAAGTCAGACTCATGTTAGTGATGAAGTTAAACGTATATGTAGTGATATGTAACTACGTGTTTCAAGATGAACATAGTTTTAATGAATATAGTTTCGAAAAGGAAAAAACTATAGTGATAAAGGGGATAATGGGATTGTTACTGAAAACTAAATTGCATACTGTCAAGTCGCAAACCAATGCAGAACTGTTTTGCATCCTAAGGTGTCGAAGATCAGTCAGAGATATTAGTTTGTTTGAATTTGAACTTCTTGCATTAAAAATCAACATTCCTATACTGATTTTGGTAATACCAATCGTCGTAAGTCGGTACGTGAAAGACATTAGCTATAACCTCAGTATTACATGTACCTCGTTTTATGCCATTTGGTTTTATTTCATCTACCTCTTGGATTGCGAATTAATAGTGGTTGCATCACTTTGTATATTTGCTGCATTTGAATCAGAATTATTGCTGGAAGGACACATCGTGTTGTGGATTTTGAATCAATTAGGTGGTAGACTATTAAATTTTACATAATGACTCGTAATTTTTGCTTTTATTACTACACGTACCAATAAATTCAAAAGTCACAACAGGACTGCTCCAGCCCTCCACTTTCAGGGTCGAAGCGGTGGCTTGTACTATGACATGTATACACGAAGCGGTACGGAAGTTGCCGCTTGACTCTCGCCAGGTGAGCTAAAAAGAGCAAAAATCTTATTCCAACTGAAGAGAGCGCTCGTACTTACAGGTTCATCTGGCCTCGGTCTACTTTCTTCCTCCATTCCCACCAAATAAGATTAAATAACAATTTTCACATCGAAGTTAGATCCCAAAATGAGCGATCAAAATGTTAAATGTACCTCGTTATTCAAGATATTGCTAATAAACAGAAATTGTTATACAAAAATTCTTTAAGTGACCAAGCTAGATAAGTTTGGC
>WFKH01011801.1:14805-25068 GCA_016163765.1 Magallana hongkongensis
AGTGTATTATCCCCCAATAAAGTAACAAAACTGAAGCATCTTTGATCCAAAGGCTCAATTACCTGCCACACTGGTCAGGAATGTTCTACTGAAACTCATTAGTCACCCCTCTTCCAAGAACAATCACAACTCGAACTCATTGTTGGCAGTTTCAAATTTTTTTATTCAAAATTGAACAACGTTTTTATCTAAAATATTGCTGTTCCTAACATCTCAGTTTGAAATTTACACAAATCCAATTCACAATTAGAGAGAAAAATTTCATTAAGTACATTTGTAGTGAAGATACAATTTGGCAAAAATCTTGAAGTTCATCATCCTATGCCAATAGAGATGACATTTACTGCAATTAATGACTATCAGTCAAATCAAAAGATGACTACATCATATTTTGACAAAGACTTCTGATATTGTTAACACTTTGGTAAATTTTCGATTTCTTTTGGAAAGTTCTCATCATTGAAGCAAAATTTTATAGGAGTGGAAAAGAGATTATGAACTTCAACCAAACTTTACAAGTTAACTGAAGATTTTCAAACAATTGAACCTTAATATTTCATTTTCACTCAAACTGAGCTGTAAAGCAATGATTTCAGAACATAATGCTAACATCGAACATCGTTGTAAAGGCTTCAATGAAGTCATCCAAATCTAAGCACTTAAAAACTCAGCACTTCTGAATAAAAAAAGTTGACAGTCTTATCTAATAAACTGTCTATGTAAAAGAAAAATTTCATAGAAATTAACTATAATGCACATCAATGAAATCTTAAATATAAAACCTCATTGTGAACTAAATTAGTGGGTCTGAATATACCTATTAAAAATATTTTCACACACCATTGGCCATCAACGGCAGCAAAAAAGGGCTCATTATAAAACAAAAAGGAAACATGTTTTAAACATGCACTTATTGAAAATATAATTTTGCGTTACCTAAGATTCCTCCTCTTTGGTGACATGATCATTAATAAATTAACGAGTTCAGATAAGGAACTTTGGCACATCCTATTCCACTCTCCCGTCCTTCCCTGAAAGTTTGTGTTGCGAGAGCGTGTTTAGAATGTACACTGACTGTCCAATTATACACTTGTACTAGGTACATGGAGGTTTTGTGAAATATCATGTACTTTTATTACCAATATTTTGTTTATCACAGATATGAAGTAATGGATTCATAGTCAATCTATTAGGATGTCATACTTAGCCTTGTCAACAGTTAATACAGTTTTTACAAGATTTGATCACATGATAAATCAGGCATATCCCAATCCAGATGATGATATATACAATGAACAGTTACATCTAAATACAGGAAAAAAAAGCAACCAGTATCCAAATAACTTATCTAAAATCAACTGAACACACAAACACTTCATGTATACAAAAATTATGCAGCAAAAATAACATTCAGCAGTCAAATCAAGGATTTCTAAGGATGACAAGGAAAGACTCCATTCTATATATTACCAAGTTCACAATTTTTATAACTACATGTATTTTTTTTTAATAACTTTTCTTCTTTTATTGTTTTTTTTTTTTTAAATATTTTCCCCATTTTTTTTTTTAGTTTATTTTTTTTTAATTTACACTACAATTCTCTTTTTTTTAGTTTGTTTATTGTTTATATCTATTTTTTTTATATGAATCAGTGATGTTAGACATCTTCCTGTTCACTATTACCGGTATACATATTAAACATTTGGTAATACACAGAACGAGCTTTCCAAGAATTTTTTCTATCCCAAGACAAGAGCATCCCCCCCCCCCCCCCAATCACATTTACTTGTACTCCGAACAAAGACTTACTAATAAATTACAACATGGGACTAGATTTCATTCATTATTACATCAGTATATACTCACTCACTCATTCAATGGCATCGTTGTGGGGTGTTTTTTTTGTTTTTTTTACATACCCTTATGCACATACAACAAAAATAAAGAGTACACAAAACATTAAAAAAATTACCAATGAAAAAAAGTTTCATTTACATCCACTCTGATACATATACTGATATTAGCCGAATTCTTGAGATCCTTTGTTCACCAACAATATGCTATAAAACTTTTTGATCAAGAGCTATTTTGTGTCTGAAATGATGTTTAACTTTTGTGTTTTTAAGGTAGTTCCATATTCAATACTTATACTTGAGAATGAGGTAGGATGATTGACATTTTGTCATGTTTATGAACAGATCAGATCTTCCTCTCTGTGAGATTAACCTCATCCAGCGAGTTTCTTTTCTGCTGGACCCCAAAACACAGGAATGTACGCATTATACCCACAGTCCCTCAAACGTGTCGAGGGAGAATTTCAGCACCGTAGAGTTATTGTTCGTTCACATCCACCCTTGTCCATCACTTCCTGTCCGATCAGATGGCAAACATAAGGAGGTACATGGCCAGGGCACTGATGGCGCCAGCAATGGGGACCGTCCCCACCCAGGCCAGGATGATGTTCCTGAAAAGCTTCCAGTCCACGTTCTGTTTGGACCTGACACGCCCCACCGACACCACTGAGCCGACCTTACAGTGGGTGGTGCTGATAGGGATCCCCACGTTGGACGCCAGAAGAACAGTCAAAGCAGAACCAACCTCAATGCAGAACCCACTGAAAACAAAACACAACTATGTTATCATTCACTGAAGCTTACCCACAGCATAGTATTCACAGTTACTGTAAACCAACTTTTATTCGAGTGCGAGAAAATTTTGTGAGGTTTGAGAAAGCCTCATCATTGTGAATATTTCTTGCCAGAAACCAGTCATTAAATGTCTCTGGTATATTATTGTCCAAATAACCTACATCTTGATCGCAAAAATTAGTCTCCACGATCCAGTTTATCACTGTTAAATCGCTAAATAAAGTCTTCACGCATAAAATTGGTTTACAATAATTCACTGAAGTTAACAACAATGTTACCATATTGACTGAAACTTACATCAACTGTGATGTCAGTCATACACATTAAGAACTGTATAAGCTTCAAACAATGGGGGATCAAATAACCAACAATATTAACATTAATCATCCATATATGTCTTTCTGTATTGATTGCAACCTTCATTTCTTATTTCCGTTTCTTTCTTTTAAGTTCTTTGTTCTTCATTAATTTTTTTACACTGATTTTAAAGTTATCTATCATCTTTATAGATGGTTGACAGGTTGCCCATTTTACCTTGAGGGGGTAGTTTTGGCAAGATCCTCTCCCAGGGTTTTGATGACTCTTCTCCCCCACACCCACAGCCCAATGATGATTCCGGCCCCTCCATAGACCAAAATCCAGATGGGGGTCTGTGTCTGTTGAGCTGCACTTCCTTCCGTACCAATTATCCACAGGGCAACAAGAGGTCCAATGGAATTGCTGAAAATTAAACAAATCATACATGGCTGCTGGGTCAAAATGCATACTTTAATAATTTAACTTTAAAAACGTTATATTTCATTCAGAGAACTGTGTAAACAGTCAAATATTTCCATGAAATTGCTAATGGCTTTGTTTAATCAGAGAAAGAGTTGTTTATTACCTGACGTCGTTTCCTCCATGAGCGAACGATCCGAACACGGCGGTTAGAACCTGTAGGAAGGAAAACAGTTTCACAGTCTCTGGTTTATCCGTGACGGTGTTTCTTCCTGCCTCTAAATCATCCTCAATCTACAATACATCAGAAGTGGACACACCTAATAAAGATGTTCCTTCTCTTTTTTCAGAAAAAAACCCCCATAAATCCATATAGATGTACTTTAATTGATATCATTTGAATGAATCTGTCATCTATATATGTTTATCAATTATTTTGCTTACCTTCACATCTACAATGCTATCAATACTCTCTCCAGGGTTACTTCTTTCTTTAACACTCTCATCTACAATGAAATGGAAAACCATGAAACATCTCAACTAATTGTAATCATATGTATGTAAAACTGAAGAAACATCTGTGAACTGGGTCAACAGTGACAACAAATAGTGTAATACAGCAGTGATAGGAGGAGGTTTTGTCAGGATTGAACCAAAGAAATTGTACAGAGGCCATTAGTGAAGGACAGGGTGACAAAAAATCCAACCTATGATTTCCAAAGTTTGATAGTCTAGGAAAAGAAACGGGGATGAAAATAAGTATTAGTAATTTATAAAAATAGGAGAACAGAAGTAGAATGAAGAGATTAAGTTCCAGGGGGTGGCCTCACCTTTGATGGAGTTGTTTGAACACAGCAGGGGTTGAGAGGAATGGCAAGAAGTATCTGACTCTGGGGTGGAGACTGAAACAAAAATGAAACCATCAACACACATCCATCATCCAATGCTTTAGGGGAAAACCAGGTCTTCCCCACACAAATACAGCTACTTTTATCTTTATTAGCATTCTTACTCATATCAATTTTTTTAAAATGAAAATTCAAGATGTAAAAATGCATATGAAAAATACTCTAACATAAAATATGAAACTCAAAGTTTTCTAAAGAGGAACAAGCACACACTTGTTGACTTCTACCTCACAAATCTATTGAAACAATCTTTGCTGTCTAAGCACTGTATAATATATAGTTAGCCTATAGAAAGGGAGGGAGCAGAGACTTACAATTGCTAGGGATTTTTGTTTGTGGAGTGCCAAGGTCTATTTCTTTTAAAATGTTTCCGTTCAGCAGTGGAGGAGTCAACAGGGTTTCATTTAGAAGTGCTATGCTAGCTGAAAATGAATAAAAATATTGTCCTTTCTAAAGATCAAGACAGAACAAACTAGTCTACAGAAAAAGAAGCATTTTTGCTCTTGGTGAAGAACAATCAATCTTTTGTGAAAAGGAATCTACAACACATAAAGCAGCAGTATATCACAAAGCACGATACGCACCACCCAGAGGGAACTTCTTCCCACTTGGGGTCACTTCCAGCTCATTTTTTCCTGGAAAACAATACAAAGAATTATTAGTCAGGTTAACATTACTTTCTGCAGTATGCAGAATAGCGTACTATACTTACACCTACAGCTTCTTCTGAAATAGAGACCATGGTTAGAGCAATCTTAAGTCTATCTCTAATAAATACTACCTCCTTCTACCTCTGTGACCTACTCTGGGGTGGCCAATTTCAGCCAATCAGATGCCCTATCTTTTCATTCCAGTTGGCATATCATGTCAGCCAATCAGATATCCCCATTCAGACAACAGGTGCCCTTACCTAAATTCTCCTTATTTTCATCATCTATCAACTGGCGTCGGGAGACGTCATCATTGTCCACTGTTTAATAAAAACAGATTCGGGTTACACAACTTGTTCATCCCCCCACAGATTCTATTTCTTATTGTCCCCAAACATATGTAAGTTCATACTTACACGAAGTTTCAGCGTCTTTTCCCTTTTCTGTTTCCTCCACTTTGCACTCTTCCAAATATTCTAAAATTAAATATCAAACTTTAAGAAGCAATCCATCATAGTACTAGGTGCAGACAATGTATCTATCACTATCCCACCAGAATGATGTCACTGATTTCATCATTGATACAAATAGGTTCGTCCTTACTCTGGATTTTTTTCCGGTACCATGGAACA
The DNA here is from genome assembly GCA_016163765.1 of Magallana hongkongensis. NCBI lineage: Eukaryota > Metazoa > Mollusca > Bivalvia > Ostreida > Ostreidae > Magallana > Magallana hongkongensis. Next base: position 20,361 of record WFKH01011801.1, read on the forward strand.
AATGCAATCCTGACAACTAAAGCAACAATGATAGCCGCTCCAAAGGTTATGATGAACACTCCATAGAGGGGAATGCGATCGAAGTGGAGCACTGGAAACAAAGATATTGATTTGTGTAAACATCTGTGGATGGCTGATAGGGATGAGTATACAGGTATCCTAGAATAGAACAAGACTCCTGATACTCACGTGAGGATCCCTTGTAGAAGACAGAGAACAGGTTGATGGCGGCAGTGAGGGCATAGAACATAGGGAGGAGTTTGAGTCCGGGCTCCAGGGGCTTCTCTTTGTTCAGAACCAGAACCTTGATGGCCAGGAAAACCAGAACACTGATCAAACCGGACAGCACCGGAGAGATGAACCAGGATCCCACTACACAGAAATCAGGCAATCTGGTTACACCACAGTCCATTTAAATTGTTTTTTTTTAGTTATAAGCTGGTTCAGTTCTTTAAGTTTACCTATGAAGCCCATCTTCATCCAGTTGATTCCTTTGTGTCCATGGGCCACCAGAGCAAATCCCACGGTGGCGCCAACAATGCTGTGGGTGGTGGAGACCGGGAGCTTCAGGAAGGTGGCCACAAAGAGCCACACACATGATCCTGAAAATAGACACCACCTCATTATATTATATTACAAACAGCCATACACATGACTCTGAAAATATACACCACCTTGTTACATCATCCCACACATAATTCAAACCACCACACATGGGACCTATCGTAGAAAATGGAACCACCATGTTATATCATTCCACACATAATTTATGCCACCCTGACATGCTTCATTATTGTTCATGTCAATCTAAGTCACTTGCAGTATTTCTTATCTTACATCACTGAAAACTCATTATATCAGGCAGAGAAAATCCTCAGGTATTTAATCAGGTAGTGATGAAGAACAGAGAGCAATGTGCCTGGCTGTGTCAGCCGGTACAAACAAGCCATCTGTGCCCTGGTTGACACAAAAACAAGCTCTGTTTTTCACCGAAACCTGCAGGGTGTGTGACAATAAATTAATAGATAGTTAAAGATAGATTAGATGAATTAAAGCAGAGAGAGGAGCAGCTCTACTAACTATAATCAGCTGCAGCTAATGCTCTCCAGATGTGATGGAATCTAACAATGACATACACTCTCTCTCCCACACACAGAGAAGTGTGCTAGCTTGCAACTCAGCAAAAATCCTAGCACTGTGTTGTCAAACTCTTATCACTTGTATACAAACATGTTATTCATACTGTCATCTTCTTCTTTTTTTTCCTCCTCTCAGTAACAAGTCTAGATTATTTAGAGTGTTTGAGTGTGGGAAGATAATGAGATGGATGCCATGATGACACGAGTGGCACAGTTAAATTACCTGTGAGGGCGGCTACATTTCCGACCATCAGAGTGCTCTCTGTCCCGTTATATAGTTCAACATCGATGATTCCTTTTCGTATCGTGTCCGATACACGGTAGCCTGCAATGATGAAGACAATTATAGACATTATATACATCTCGGCTTGTATTTGGATCCTTCAACAACAATTGAAAAATGAAAATGAAATGATTTTTTAATCATAAAATATTAAACTTGATCTAGTTCGTTAAAAACTTTTCCATGTTCATGCAAATAAATCTATAAGTGACTTAACATGTAAGACTATTAAAGTAATGGCGGACAAAAAGCGACAGATGTCAGAAGAAAAAAAATTTGCTAATCTACCAGCTGTGATTAAATTATCTATATATGTTTTGTCATGGTTCTTGATTTAAGAATTCTTTGCCATGCTATTTAAACAATAGTTTATTGAATAACAGGCTGACTTTTATTGAATTAATTCACAGCATGGTATATGTGGGTATAGCTTTCAAAACCTCCATTAAACATATGATAATATCAAAAAGTTACGATCAGTATTGATGTAGACTTTTCTTTAATATAATACAGAATTACATCTTCTAACACTCACCAATAAGCAGGGCCCCCAGAAGCTCGAATATACTGCCTAGGATACAAGCTTGCCTCAGGGTCAGGACTTTCGCCCCCACTGATGTCCCAAAGGAATTGGCCACATCGTTTGCTCCGATGGCAAAGGACAGAATAAAGGCTATGATGAAGCCTACGATTATCATCCACAGGTATTCCTCAGGTATCGACACCATTGTCACCTGTCCACAGGTAAAAATAAATGTAAGAAAGTGGAAACCAAGACTTTTTGTTAATTTATTTAATATAACATCTTAGTTAGCTTATCCATTAAATAACTTGTAAAAAATGTGAATTGACCTACAAACCTTTTTTGTGATACCCTGTTGTGCTAGGGAAAGATTTCGTCAGGTGACTGTTGTTAACTGTGGACTAGCTGATTATACCTGAAATGAAAACAAAATTTTGATACACTGATAAACCAATCTGTTATCTTGATCAACATACATATAACTTTACTTGCTCAATCCCCCTTTTCTTTATATTGTGTCAAAAAACTTTTTGAATGGAAAGGTCACTTATTTCATAATTTGACCTATTACTTCAAATGACAGGAGCATTTCAAATATCATAGCAGTTACTATTGCTAATAACACAAGTAAAAAAAAATATTTGTTTACTGTTAAAGGGACCTAGACACGATTTCAGATGAAAATTTTATTTTTGATTTTTATGTATAGAATAGTTTGTGCATTTTGAATGATTTACTGATTTACCAAAATTTGAATGTTAGAAGTCATGTTACAAGCGAGATACAGAGGAAAGAAGTCGTTATGTAAACAAAGCTCGAGTCTTATATTTGTTTACAAAATAATGTAAAGTAAAGAACGTACCATTTCTTTGACAAAATAACTTGTGGAAACAGGATAAACTCATTCAGTGTGTTCATAAATAATTTTATCAACAACAAAAAGCAACATTAGATTGAAACTTTTATCAATACAACACATATGTAAATAACAGGACTCGAGCTTTGTTTACAAAACAAAGAATTTTAACCTCTGTAACTCGCTTGTAATTCGATATTTGACCTTCAAATTTTGACAAAGCATTGAAAACATCCATATTGACCATTCTAGACATTAAAAATGAAAAAATAAATTTTGAAAAAATTGAGCTCAAATCGTGTCTAAGTCCCTTTAAAGCTCATATTCAATTTTTTTAAAATTAAAACTATGAAATCAATAAAAAATATTTACTGCTAGTTTTTAAATCTCAAGTTTTGAAAACCCTGATTTTTGATCAACATTCTAAAAATTGATATAAACATCTATATCTCATCATAATTTAATTCAATTTTTTTTTCATAACCATATTTGATAAACGGGAAATATTTATGAATCTAACTAGATTTTATTTTATTACATAAAAGTAATGTTCCAATACAAATAATTTTTTTTTACTAATGACAACCAAAAAGGTTTTAAACATTACTGTTACCATATAACATACCCAAAGCGCCAAACCTCTGACCGATTGACGTTTAACTTAGTGCCCGTTTTAACATTGCGCCAAATGACGCGCGCGAATTCACACGCGCCAGATGAGATCAGCCAATCAGAAAATTATCCTGTTCATGTTTCACTCATGATCAGAGGATATTCCACTGTAGAGGACTAATCGTCTTATTTTTCAAGACAGTCTACAAATATTTTGATCCATATGCCTTAATGTGAAAGCTATTTTGATATTTATGAATTTAAAAGCATTTTCCCCTTCATGTGATGCAGATAAAACATGAAAGCTGTTTGCCTTTGTCGGTACATTTCCTGTCATCATGTTTCGTGTGTAAAAGTCTAAATTTGGACGGACCACAAAAATACTGAGCATAAAGTCAAACCTATTCAATAAGTCGACAAAAATCCTGACATTGATGTAACAGTTAACAGAAGTTACATAAAACATGGCATGGACCAGCAGACGAAAAATTGGGGACTTCTTGGTCCACGTGGTTTTTACTACAGACTTACTATAAAGGTCACACTGAAAGATAAGATTTTACCTTATGAATGACATACTACCGAGCGGTAAACATGACCTAGATATCAGCAGCAGAGAAATATCTTACCTGGATACAGATAAAGTAAAATTTCCAGTAAAGAACAGTGTCTGAGAGAATGAACCTCGTACAACGGTTACAACCGGCTTATAGTTGTTCTGTCTATACGCATGCGCGAATATAAATGAATGAATCTTGTTTCCAATAAACAATCTAAACCAGCTAAGAGCGGATTGAAAAAAAGTGCAATCATGATTAATCAGTTGGATTGTGTAAATATGATTTAAATTAATATAAATGAAAATAATAAAGTAAATCATTTTATCATTTGTAATTTATAAATTTTCTTTACGTTACCACCATTTGAAACCGATCGAACATATATATATATATATATATATATATATATATCATTTGATTAAATTGGTATGTAGACATGTACGTTATACAAATTTTAGTGAATGTATTAAAAAAAACCCACTAATGAATAGTCAATCCGATGTAAATATGCATTTGACGGAGGGGGTATGAATGGAGAATTTATTTCCCAGTTTTCTCCTTCATAATACTAGTACTGGGAGTTTTATGAACACCAAGATTACAAGTGCATATATTTTAATTTATATTTCAAAAATATTATACATGTAGCTTATAATCGAAATTGTGTTTACATTTTTAAAAATTGATCTGCGAGTCAAAAAAAAAATTTTCTTTTTTTTTGGGGGGGGGGGGGGG
>WFKH01011801.1:25168-45020 GCA_016163765.1 Magallana hongkongensis
GGGGGGGGGGGGGTTGGGGTTGCATCAAACTTAACCTGGGCCCGCCCCTACAGGCTTCTATCTTATATACTTTCCACACTGTCCCTCTGCTTTTTAATCATATAAGGTTTTAATCTTGACTAGGTCTGGGCGCTCAGTCGTAACGGCGACCTTTACGTGACACAAAAGGATTTCTTCGTGTGTATTGCGAAAATGAAGAAACACTATTTCGTCAGTGGATTAGCCAAGATACTCCCGTGAACATAATCCGAAAATCTGTTATGAAATCATTTAAAAAATTAAGGATCGGTTTAATATTGTGCGCAGTCAAGAGATCCAACCAAATACATACTTACATACATACATACTCTCTCTCTCTCTCTCTCTCTCTCTCTCTCTCTCTCATTTTATGCTCCAAATGATTGGGATAGTAATGAATTTGGATATATACATCCACATATCTGAATTCTGTAACATTAACTGTTTGTTGTATTTGTTCGATGACATAATTCGTTCTGTTGGTAATTCCATAATTACTAAACAAATTATACCTTGTCAAACTTAACATTTTCACAACTGTTCAAGTGTCATTCGACATTTGATGCCATTCGACACAGTCATCTATCTAAAATAAACATGGGATGAACATATGTGGAGTTTTAATGGGGGTTAATTTATCTTATTTTACAGAGATGAATACGAAATTGTGCCAAGCTTAAAGATATTTCGGTGTAAAAACAATAATTAAGGAGGGTGGTTTTGTTTTATCCCTTCTAAAAGACAAATTAGACTTGCGGTTCGTTAAGCATCTGGCGACAGATGAACTTTGTAGTAGGATATGGAATACATTGAACACAGCATTCTTCGACATGGCGAATTAACATAAATTCCAGTTTTTTATGGTAATTCTTGAAAGTTGACAGATGAAGAAGCCCATATTCTTGTTACAAAATTATCACCCCCGGGCAAATCCAGGGAGATGGTCCCGAGATAGAAAGGTCCTACATAAATTAGGCCTACAGCTAGACATTTATGTCAGTTGTGTCCTATATGCAAAACACTGCATGAAAACGTAGCTTTCCTAGTAAGAGTGTTCATTCATCAAGCTATTTTCCTTCTTAAAATGCACGAAGTGCATTCAATTAATGCATTAAATGGTTTTTAAAAAGATTTATATGCAACCTCTCGTCTACTAAGACAGCTTAGTATAATGCAGAATTCAAATGCCCAGGCCACTTTAATTGGTCTGTATGTAACAACCTCATGATCATTATACCTAGTGCGGGACCTATACTTGAATAGCAAATTAAACTACGTCAGAAAAGCTTTAATGCATATCAATATTAAGAAAAAAATATCGGCGTATAGAAAAAAGGTATCGTAGAACGTCGAATTTTTGAATAGCAAAATAAACTACAAAAGAAACGCTTAAATCTTTTTCAATCAATATGAAAAAATATAGGGCGTATAGAATTAGGTATTGTAGTACGTTGCCTCATCGGGGTTCGGGAAGGGGAGGGGGGGGCGTGTGCATTAGTATAACTCATGAGTAAATGGATATTATAGAAAAAACAAATTCATTAATCAATAAATAGGTATTCATATACACTAGTGTACCCTACTGTTTAAACAATATGCTCTTGACGCAAAATGTTTTCTTAAGACAAGTAATATCATAATATATTTTACTTGCGCAAACAACACCTGCGCGGGTACTGCTTCGTACACACGGTATATTGTTGAACTCTTTGTGAAGGCAAATATTTAATCATATTTTTTTCCAAAAAGGAAAGAGTTTTTACCTACGAATTTGTGTATATTATTTTTTCAAGACAAAGGATAATAACATTAATTATTCAAGTAAATTGGATACGTTTGATGACAATGCGCCAAGGATAAATAGAATTTCGTGCTTAATTCTTTAATTAGTGAGCGGTAAAGGGCTTCTCATTTAAATTTAAATTTTATCGATTTGAATGATTTGCACATTCTTAATTATATTGTTCAAAAATCAAATTACGTAAATACACGGAGGCTTATCAAAGAGAATATCAGTAACAAAATAAGGTCGTGGCATTCTTTTGTTTACATTTCTCACAATATCATCAAACATTTTTTTATTAAAAAAAATATATAGATATATCTGCTAATCGACCTATACAGCTTAGAGATTTAAAGAAATATTTCTGACATATGAATTTTTTTGTTCTTTTTCCAAAACTCGATTATGAAAATTTTTTTTTTTTTTTTTTTTTTTTTACAAATCAAAATGTGTAAACATATTTGCGAGTATACAATATATAACACACAAGCCTACCTGGGTGAGATGGGACAGATATGGCGACAGGACGCATGTGCGACAGATACGACAGACGACATCGGTTTTAATGAATGAAAAAATGTACATCATGAGTGAAGCACGAGTGGATAAAATGTTGTGGCTAATTTGCATATTCTATTGTTTTTAAATACTAAAAAATCATATACTACAATTTTTTTCTATCTCTACTGCGCTACAGATACTTACGAAAGACGAATAGGGCCACATAAAAAATATTTTTATCTCGTAATAACGAGAAAAGATCTCGTAATTACGAGTTAATGATCTCGTTTTTACGAGAAAAGATCTCGTCATAACGAGTTAATTATCTCGTTATTACGAGAAAAGATCTCGTAATTACGAGAAAAGATCTGTTCTCGTAATAACGAGATCTTTTCTCGTTATAACGAGATAATTAACTCGTAATAACGAGATCTTTTCTCGTTATTACGAGATAAAAATATTTTTTTACGTGGCCCTATTCGTCTTTCGTAGATACTTATTCATACGTAATGAATAATTTTAAGCATAATATAAGTACCCCGTACATTAGATATAACTGATTTTTATCAGCTTAATTTGATTATCAATTAGAAAGTCCTAATAAGAGAGAGAGAGAGAGAGAGAGAGAGAGAGAGAGAGAGAGAGAGAGAGAGAGAGAGAGAGAGAGAGAGAGAGAGAGAGAGAGAGGTGGTTCTAAATCCACCCTCGAGCGGGAATGAGGGGGTTGCGGAAGAGGCAAATAATGATCACAAAAGAGACACGAAGTGTGGATACTAAACTCACCTATCCCAACCCAACTCTTTATGGTGAGTTTTTGGTTGGTTTTTTTTTTTTTGGGTGGGGGGGGGGGGTATAGTTTCTTGAAATGTGTGAAATCCCACCTTTTTATGCATATACATGTATAAATAATCGTTTTTATAGTGGTTTATTTCATATCAAGAGATTAATGACGTTACTTATGAAATATCTTAATGATATTTTAACACCTCGTGTGATTTGCAATACATATGTAACATAATTGCTAACAAGCAAAAATTGGCACGGAGCATACGCTCGGTTAACGTTGTATAATTGTTCAGCCTTAATTTCATGTCTTTAAAAATCGAACATTTCAGTGAACATAAGATTAAAATAGCTTAACCAAATTTATCTTTCTCAGCACTCTTTCTACAATTCTGTGTTGCCAAAACAGATAAGATAACCGAGTTTCCCATTTAAAAAAACCCATATAAGAATGATTATATACGTGAACTACTGAACTAGTGTGTAAATTCTGCATTTATAATGACGTTTCCGCTTAGACGATTGTATAAACGTTTGAAAATTAGTCTCAGTAGGTCACGATGTCTTAATGCACGTGTGCTTTTTTGTTGTTGTTTTTTTTGGAAAGGGGGGGGGGGGGGGGGGGGTTAACGTTACTATTATAATACATAAGTCGTCCACAGCATTGGTTTTAGGTTTCGGGGTCAGGCCAATGTAGACATTCCGAAGTCCATCGGGAAATCTATGTCACCTAATTTACGACAGACCAGTTAAGTTTAACTTAAGTTCATTTAGATCATCTTTGGCGGATGACAATTTCACACCAAGATCTTAGATTAAGGTAGAATGGTATTATATGTACACTGAGATTTCACTAGGGATGACAGTATATTAGATTTAAAAATATAAACACTATTAAAATGACCCTAAAATGCATTTTTAATGTTTTTGTAATGATAAAAATTGGAAAACGCTCCGTCTGTTTCGAACTTATGAAATATATACCAAAAGCTGATATGTTTAAACCTTTATTGTTTATTTCGAAAGACTACGTCACAAAAGGACGTTGTCCTATACCTCGACTCAATCAGTTCTGTCAAGCGTGAGAGGGTTATTCCATCATTTGGTTGTAATTTACTTATAGAAATCATTCTCTTATCTTTTTTTTTTTGCAGATTGGATGGAAACTGGAAAAGTGCGTTGGTCAATGTTTTCCATCCAATTTTTGCTGTTTTTGATTCCTTCCAATTAAAAAATTGAAGTTTCTTTTGTGACGATTTAATATTAAGAGAGACTAATATTGGTCGATAAGCTAATAACGAACTGTCTAATGTGAAGATGGTGATGAGTAAAGGTATCGCCAAATTTTTCGACCAATCAGAACTGAAGCACCAATCAGTTGAAGATATAAAGATGAGAAAACTACACTTGGAAAAAGGAAGAAAGGAGGAAGGAAGGGTAGTGAAAATAAACTCCGGGATATGGCCTGTGCTAATTTTGGATTAAGAAACACGAGGGGTTAAGCCTAGATGTAAACTCATGTAAATAAGATTGGAAATTGGTAAGCAAAGAGATATCCCCTGGCCCCTCCCATACCCCATATCTCCCCTGGCCCCCCCAATACCCCATATCTCTCCCCTGCCCCCTCCCATACCCCATATCTCCCCTGGCCCCTCCCATACCCCATATTTCCCCTGCCCCCTCCCATACCCCATATTTCCCCTGCCCCCTCACATACCCCATATCTCCCCTGGCCCCTCCCATACCCCATATCTCCCCTGCCCCCTCCCACACCCCATATCTTCCCTGCCACCTCCTACACCCCATATCTCCACCCAGTTTCGATGCTGATCAAAAGTATTGCCAATTAGAATATGATTTTAGTAAATCGAGGAGAATTAATCTTTTTTTCTTTTCCTAAAATGGTAAAACAGACACGCAAAGCCACACACGACGAAACACACGTGCCCAGTGTTAAACAAAATAACAATATATTAATACCCTGGTGGTAAGCAAGTAATGTGACCATGGTGCTTCGTGTGCAGTGAACTCACAAAAATTAATACAAACAATCTACAAACATAAACACGACTGCTAAAACTCGACATCACGAGTGAAATCAAACAGTGTGCACTAATGATTCGTTTATTAATAAGTATGACGGCAGTTTTAATCAATCAGGAAGAAAAATAAAAAATTTAGATCTAAATGTATGCAGACGTGTCCACGAACGAGTACATAAACGCAGTTTTCATTGGGGTGTTTTTCCTGTTAGAGTCAACCCGATTTTCCCGTAGAGCTACAGTTCTGCAGCTACCATGCTTCGCCATACATGATGGAGCCGATACAAGCTAAAGCTAGAACCATCCGTAAACGTCGCAAGATTTACAAGACTAGATATTTTCGCATGCTCGGATCTAAAGGGGGTGGGGGGTTCCTGGAAAATTCAAATTTATTAAATTCACATAGTGAAATTTCCGAAGATAGGCCTCGGCCCCCCCCCCCCCCCCAAAAACAAAATCCCCCCCCCCCCCCCCGGAAAAATTTTCTGGATCCACGCATGTTTCGGATTTTCATTTATTGTAGCTATTCGATTTAATTTAAACGAGTTCTACCATTTTTGCCGCGAACACCCACTTATTAAATAAATACTACCGAGCCAATATATTAAGAGCAAAAAAACCCTTAATATTTCCTAAAAATACCAATATCAACTCACATGTAGCATATCAACAGGAATGGAGCACAGCTCTTCTCTCTTTCGTGTTATTAAATGCGTATTATGGCCTGTATCACAGTTTAAAAATATCCGGTTCATATACATTATATAACATACGTACTCGAAAGGGAAATAATCACTGTCAATTTGATGAAACAACGACTTCAACCAAATCTGTTAAAACGGGTCATGTGCTGCCATTGGATGCTTCAAACAACTCTAAATGTGCTCGAAAAGACGTTCAACAATAAGAGTACTAGTGATCGGTGAACTGATCGTGTTACACAATCTCCTGTACTTTTACCCCTCACCCCCAACTGATCAAAGTGCTCCTGCTCTAACCTTTCAGCGTAGAATCAAAGTTTGTTTTTATTGCATTTACTCTTTTAAAGCATGTACACAATTACGAATGCTAGCTAGCGCTTTAATTAATTTCCTGCTTAATGTCAAAGTGAAGATAAGGACGAGAATTGGTAATTAAAAAATGTTTGGGTGTCTAAACACGATTGATGTCCTTAAAAAAAACAACTAAATCATATGTCTGAAAACTAGTTTTTAAGGTGGCTCACTACACCTTGAAAAAGTTTCTCAAATCAGCAGAAAATTACTTGATTAAGAAAGATAGCATGATGAATAAGAAGTATTAAAGTCAAATAGGCGGAAAAATATGCAACTTTGGATAACAAATTATGATTTCCAAAAAATGAAAGTAAATATTAATAAAACCCCCAGTCGGATTCGAACTCGTAATCTGCGGTTCATAAACCCGATACTTTAACCATTGAGCTATGATGACATTCAACCAAATCGATTGACAAAAACAATTTAATAAAACATTTGAATCGCCATCTTGTGACGTAGTGTCTTAAAAAGTTTAAGTCTTGATGTAGTGAGATACCTTAAAACGTGAAAAAATATATAAATTAAATTGATTAAATCAAGATAAATAAGTAAAAACTTACTGTTCTACTAAAGGAGGTAGGATGTACGAAAAAATCGAGGTTCACAAATTTAGTGAGATCGAACTTTGATGTTGCATTTATTTATATGCAGCCGGAGGCAAGGGGTAGCCAATGAACGCTGCCGGCAGTCCTCAGTGACTAGTGATACCCGATACTTTAGCGTTACAACGATCGCTCCATAGATTGACAGGTAAGGTGTTTGTCGAGTGAAAACATGCCGCGTACAGGGACTTCCGATGAGTCTAGAGGAGGAGGGGGTGGGTAAAGGAAGTATACGCCCCAAAAATCTCCGTCAATGAAAACACAGAACAACAGAAGTCTCTGGTCAGCGTCTGGAGGTACATGTATTCATACAACACAATTTGATGAAACAAAATGAAATAGAAAGATATCCCTTGATAGTTTAAAGAAATTATACAGCATTTAATTTTCGAAAATAAAACAAAATTACTAATTTCAAATTCCATACCAATTTCTCTCAATAAATAGAATTCTGATATTTTAAAATGGGTAATTTAGATCTTATAAACACTCTATTTCTGATATGAACAAAATGTTGAGCTATGAAATATTTTCGATCTAGGAGTATTAATATAAATACACTTTACACCCTTTTGGTCATGTTGTTACATGGATAAGTTATTGACATCATTACGCTAATAAATATTTAAAATAAATGCAAAAAAACATTGATGTCATTTTAAAAAGAAAATATATAACTGCTTTTGGACGTAAGAATATACATGCAATGCTGTAATCCCTCCCTTCCAAAGATTTCGTGTTGCAGTCAATGTACAATAAATGTTATAGATATGAATAAGCACAAAGAATTCTAACGATTTGTTGGGGTCGAACCCCAATATAAAAGCCTTAATGACTTTTATTATTTAAGTCAGGACAATGAATTGTATAAATTCTAACAATATTTTATCCAAAAATGTTCATCCCCTTAAAATCTTATGAAAAATTTGTTGATAAAAATTTGTCAACAAGTCAAACTTGAAATATCCACTGACAAAAATAAATTGGCACGGAGGTGTTTGGTATGCATGGACAAGTTTGAGCTATTGTAAACAAATTATAGCGATCAAATCAACATTTCGATACATAATGTAGATTTGATTTAAGAAAGAAATGTTGGATAGTTTCAGGTTTTTATTTTTCACTTTCCTATATACGTCTAACCATGGGTACTTAATGTTCTTTTACAATAAGTTTGCAGCATCCTTTGATAACAAATGATGTCTTTGTCCGTGTTTCTCTTTCTTATTAAACCACAGAATTGCCTGCACAGCCTACTGCACCGCCTGATCTCCCAGTTTGATGTCTTTAGCGCACTTTTCTCAGACAAAATCGATAGATGCCGATCTTACACAAACACTGCTGTAAATCCTGGGTAAAACGGAACTTGCATAGTGAGGACTGAATCTAGATTCCAAGGTTTCCTTTCATATTCCATATTTTGATACATTTCTCAATTGATCATACAGAGAAAACCCCATATCAGACGGCACTGTGAATGTCGGAACAATTGTTTCCAACATCTCTATTCTTTTTGATATAGCATATACCTACAAGCGTCGGAATTATAATCATTTGCAAAATTTCTTGCAGTTAAATATGTTCATTACAAAAAATTTTGTAGGATTCCATTTTAGAGCACACATGTATGTCTATGAGGAAAAAAACCCACTGGGAATTGAAATATTTGATGAAGTGGTTATCAATTGAATTTTGCAGCTTTGAGGGATATTTTATATTATTTCACTTTTATTACCTTTCATTGATACTAAACAAGATTGTTGTCGTACATTCGCCATGCGTTAACTTTACTCTGTAAGCCTTTCAGGCTTGGATGGGAAAATTAAATGCTCTACGCGGCTGCTGTCCCGGCGCTTTGGTTCTGTCACAGACTCCCGTCAATGACCGTCCAGTCACTGCAAGCATACCCGTTTCACGTCATCACTCAAACACTGACGACACCCCCCCCCCCCCCCTCAAACAATGACTGTCTCCTAGTATAACCCAAGCTAAACGGGGGGGGGGGGGGGTCATTAATCATAGACTTTCTTATACACCTATATGACGTCGAAAAAGCCATAAATTATTCCTGGCATACAGCAACTCCGATTATGACGTTAAGAAGTTATAGAGCCGGCAAGTCAGAATAAAATAAAGTTTTATTACTGCTAATCTGAATCCAAAATTGTCAAAACAACTTTCAGGGCCAGACTTGAATCTGATATTCGCCACCAGGTCATTCATTTCCAGTGTATGGTAATCTGATTGTAACATTACTTTTTTATTAAGGTCAATGTTCGTAACCTCATCTCTTAGCGTCCAAACACAGGTATCTCGACCCCCGTATCATAGTTAAGAACATTAATTGTCAGAGAGAGAGAGAGAGAGAGAGAGAGAGAGAGAGAGAGAGAGAGAGAGATCTCCTATATTATTACAAGAGGACCAAGTTAATTTGGTTGTAGTGTTTTAGTAAAATGATACATGCATGGAAGCACGTACGTCCCCAAAACGCCATAAGTAAGGGGCAGGGTACAGAACCATAGATGGTGCATACTCCAGTATCTCTCCCCATTCATCTCTAAATGCGCGAACAAAGTCTAGAAGTCATTGTGATGATGACTTAAATGATGAACTATTATCAGTCAAGGCACGTGCACCGATTGTCTGGAAGATATCGCTCAATAACGCTTCCAGCTCATAGATTCACCAAATATATGTTGTGTTTGGTTTTTTTCTTTATCCGCCATATAAACAATGGCATCCAAAAAACACCCCACAGGATCAGAGGCTATTTACACAAAAAGCAGAAGCTGTTTAAACAGTGCGAGGTGAAAATGCCTTGTCGCGATCATCTTTACTTACCAGTAGGGTTTGTGTACTCTCCGCTGGTCAAGACACCCAAACGACAGGGAGCCTTAGTGTTTCGTGGCGAAATGTCAACACTTTTGCACCAAGTCCCAATATAAGATGAACAATGGACACCATTCAGTCGATATCGATGTATTCCGCACACTGAAGCAGGGAGAAGTGAGTGTGATCGGAGAGAGGGAGAGTCCGCGAGTACTACTCACTGAAGAGGAGGGATTCGGCCCGGAACCGATTCCGATCGGACTCAACCAGAGGACTGCTAGACTCGTAATTAATAAAGCTGGAATTGCCGATCATCACAGCTCAGGCGACATGTCTGACTGGTATTTATTATTGATGGTTTCCTCGATTGTAGATAGTACCGGTTTCAGCAAGTGATCACGTGCACATTTCAAAGTTAAAATATTACATCTTTATTCCATCAATATCCACACCAAAGCTCAGCATCCAAGTGATCGTGTACAATTCAAAATATATTTGATGTTACTGGCCTAGATCAACAGTTCCCAGAACAGTTCTATGTTACTGGCCTAAATCAACAGTTCCGAGAACAGTTCTATGTGATGCTCACTCTTTACGACTACAATGTTCTAAGTTAAAAGGTTTGTACATATGGACATATTTATAAAAGGCCACTGTCCAAAACAGAACATGACATCACAAGCCTGTACTGCCACACATTTATAACAAAAACAATGAACAATATATACATGTATATATGTACAGTATGTTGTACAGATTTCCGTTTTGCACACATACACCGTGTATGATCATTACTACGAAGCATAAGTCTAAATTGTGTTCTAACAGGTGGTGTTTATTTTAGAAAGAATCTCATCTTAAACTTTTTTTGTTGATTTAAACTATTTAACCTTGTTTATAGTTGCCTAAAATGAATCAACAAATTAATTGCGTAGTATATAATTTTTTCTTTAAAATAAAAACCGCGTTGATGCCGACGAAATAGAATCAACTCTAGCAAGTACATGGAGAATTATATATATACATGAAATAATGTAAAAACATAAAAAAAAAAAAAAAAAAAAAAAACCAACAACAACAAAAAACAACAACAGTAGACATGGTAGACCAAAAACCCTTCAAAGTTTTTAAGATGACATTTTCCAAGAAATAGTTGTATTGTACCTACAATACAGTTCATAATAAAAGAGAAAGGTATGATATTGTCCACGCTAACTACGTCATACATCTATTGCCACCTCCTGAAGGGTATACTAAACACATTTTTAAACATTAAAGACTGCCTACTTAAGCATACATTGGAGGTAAGACATTGTCAAACACATCTTAGACCATTTCCTATAGGATTAAATAGGGATGTGACACTCTCCTACACATCTAGGACTGTTTCCTATATGATTAAATAGGGATATGACACTGTCATAAAATGTCAAAAAAAGACAATGCCAAACACATATAAGACCCTCTCCTATATGATGTCTAAAAGATACGACAGTTTTTTCGGTTTTAGAAGTCTATGTCCAATTATATAATAATCATGCTGTTGGGTGGTATATCATAAAATGTGAGAAAACACCATCATCCTTTATAAAAACAGAGAAAATGAACTTCCTTTCTTTCTTAAAGGGACTTGGACACGATTTGGGTTGAAATTTTTCAAAATTTATTTTTTCATTTTTAATGTTTAGAACAGTCAGTATGGATGTTTTTGATGCTTTGTCAAAATTTGAAAGTCAAATATCAAGTTACATGCGAGTTACAGAGGTTAGAATTCTTTGTTTTGTAAACAAAGCTCAAATCCTGTTTTTGTTTACATATAAGTTTCAATCTAATGTTGCTTTTTGTCGTTGATAAAATTATTTATGAACACATTGAATAAGTTTATTTTGTTTCCACAAGTTATTTTGTCAAACAAATGGCATTTTCTTTACTTTACATTATTTGGAAATAAATATAAGACTCGAGCTTTGTTTACATAACAACGACTTCTTCCCTCTGTATCTCGCTTGTAAATTGACTCCTAACATTCAAATTTTGGCAAATCATTCAAAATACACAAGTAAACTATTTTTTACATATAAATCATAAATAAAATTTTCATCTGAAATCGTGTCTAGGTCCCTTTATAATCGGAGTCTTTTTGCAACCGTCTGCGATATAGATGTAGACATCGAATTCGAACAACCACCAGATGTATATTTAAAAATAAAATGCTTTCTTTTGTGCTTCATGTGGGTATGGAGGTAGCTAGCATTACAGAAAAAAACCATCAAAGTACTGAAGTACTGACGGGAGTTAATTTTATCGATTATTATGTTTTAATATCAACGATATGTTATTTTGCATGGCAAGTAGTTTCCTATATGTATTTGAATTTCCGACAAGAATTTCGTAAAAACCTAAAATGAACCATGTTGTGTAATATTTAAAAAAAATAATTCCATCAAACTACGTATCAGTAATCGAAATATTTCTGAGATATTGTATGGATCCAAGCAATATTGAATTCTAGTCTCGTTTAACCAGACGCTCGGCTGTCTCCGTTAATCTCCGACACGCAAGAGAGACTATCTGCTTGTCGGAGATTAACGGAGACAGCCGAGCGTCTGGTTGAACGAGACTATATTGAACTCTGGCGTAGGAATACATACGACTACAAAAATCTCTAAATTGTTCGTACCATTTAAAATCTGACTATTTACGAGGTATTTATAAATCAGTTTCCTTGAAAAACAATGCTTTAGAATACATTACATCGAATTTATCGATTATTTTTTAGGACTAAGTGTTGTCAGCGGTGTTGATTTGTGCTTAGGTCCAAACACTGTTTCACTTTCGGTTTGCCAGAGTAACTGCATAGGAGAGTTGATTAAAACAAGCTTAGCTTTTAAAAATAGCTTACCGTCTATAGAGCAAACTCTTAACAGTAATAAGTTATCAAAGAAAATTTAATGTTTTTTTTTAATATAAATGTCGCCTTCTTCTACATGACATGGCGTGTGGAACTTATTTTTATGTGCCTTTTAAGCGTGAGTGCCTAAAATTGAGAAATGTTTACAACGTGCTTTTTAGTTGAGAAAGAGTATAGAAGGTAAAAAGAGATCTAAGGAAGGGTCGTATTATTTTAATAAAACCAAAGTTAATACCACTGCGTTCAGCACATGTGTTACTGATATCAGTTTTACCGTATCTAATATGCAAACTTGTTTACGGATATTAGCCTTATCAAATTTTCACATTTTTTGTATTTGCATAAACAATACAAAAAGAAAAGAACAAATTATTTCAATAGACATTATAGAATATTTCTTTCAACTAGTTGTACTAAAAAATTAAAGCCTGAATTTCATTCATTGCAATTGTTATTGTTTTTTCGTTTTCTCACTTTTTAAGATTTGAAATCTATGAAAATTGTTAAGTCGTACGTAAAAAAGATTATCAGAAAGTTATCTCCCTTGGACCGAACAGTATTTCAACCAATGAAATAAATGTAAATTTTCACATCACGTATTTTCTACCAATCACAAAGGAGAGAAAGTGCACAACCCGGAGACTGTAAATTATTTCAACTCTTTATAACGTCTTCCTTGGAGCGGTAATCAACTCCAAATAACCCGCGTTTGTTATTTTCTGCAATGCTCGCTGACTTTATAGCCTGAATGAAGCACCAAAGAAAACATTTTATTGTTTACATTTACATCTACCTTTGAATCATTTAATCAATTATCAATAAAAAGTAAAATAAAAGTTTGTAAATTATTATTATCAATTAAAACGTTACATAGAAGGAACAGCCAATTTTTCCTTTAATGAGAATGTTGCCATGGTAATCACAATCTAATTGGAAGTCAGAGGTCGGTCCGTGAAGTCCGTAGAGTTCGTGCTCTCAGTGTACCTTTCGTTTCAATCGACAAAGAAATAATTATCCGCGCAAATAAGCAGCAAAAACATAATTAATTATTATAATAGCTACTTGAATTAAAGTTGACATTTTTAAAACAGGTAAACAGTGCATCTGTAACAGTTTTTGAAAATTAGAAGAATGCGTATATTCTTAGGCCGACAGCTAAATCGTGCCTTGGACTTCGTAGATTTTTGTCTAGTCATGCATGTATGAATTTCAAGGTGGTATGGGACATCTGTCGATATTAATGTGGATTAAAGTACATTATCACTAAAATACTTTCACCGTTTTAGAATTTTCAAATTTTACAATATTTAACAAAAAAATAGCTTTTAAAAATATTTAGAGAGGTAAAAATTGTAAAAACCCCAGCGGGATTCGAACTCATGACGTACAGATTCGTAGTAAACCTTCTAACTCACTGCGCTACGCTGTTAGGTGACAATATTGGGAAAGAAACTACTTACATAATTACACTTGATTTTATTGTTTATTTCGATAAACAATACATCACAACATGGAAGTGTCCCATACCACCTTAATCAAGTTTCCGAAAAAAATAGACTGAAACATATTTGGAGGTGTTAATATATACATGTACACACCCGTCAAGTTTGATGAATAAAGGCTGTAGAAACCAGTTAATATATACATACATAAGTGTTACATTCAAAGATAAAAATTAAAGAATTCTTATCGCAGTTTAAATTCTTTTAAAATTTTCAGCTCACAATGTTCCTGTGCGGATCACTTAATACATAGAGACTTATCTTGTAATGGGATTAGTGGTGTTGGCAATTAAATATTATTTTTATTTTATTTTCTCTTGTCTACTGTTTTATCATTGATTCCCAGATAGAAAAACAAAATGGAGAAAACCATTCAGAAGAAAGTGGTTTTAATCCCAATATATGAGTCACCAACTCATGCGAGTACTTTCTCTCGGTAAAAAAACCCAAAACTATCAAGGACTTTTTTGATTGCTCGCCACACATACTGAACCATTCCGAAACCTGCAACAGAACAAGTCTTGACCCTGCGTGAAAATGCCATGCCCTCATCGTGAGGAGATCGATGGTTACCCGTCAACACTTCATTGATGAGGGGCGCGAGCAGCACGTGAGGTGGTACCCTAGAGCTCCGCGCCAGATACTGTCCTACATCAAACATACGCCACAACCAGCGAAGCAAAATAAGTGAAACCCGAGTCCGTATCCCACCGTAATAAAAACAACATCAACCAGTGGATCAACATTCTCTTAGCAAATCACAAGTTATATAAGTGGGTCGGTACCCGAATTTCTCCATCACTGTGTATTTTACAGAAAAAGTTAAGGGCCAAAGTCGAACAGTGCATAAGAACTACACTTTCTCTCTCTCTCTCTCTCTCTCTCTCTCTCTCTCTCTGATTAACTAACAAACATGTAGACGTATATGAAATATATATTCATATAATAGGGTATAAAAAGAGTTCATAAATTTGACGTTGACTGAATGTCTAGAAACCGACTGGACCATTTATTTGCTCTTACAGGCATCTGCTGACGAAACATATTCATATTTTTCTTATATTCAAAAAACATAACCCCTATATCTAATCGTATTTTTAAATTATAAATGTTACGCACGTGGCCATTGCACATTGAAAATATGGGCGTAGAACAAGTCATATACCGGGAGTATATCATTGCACATTCGTCTTTATTGGAAACACAACTGCAAGAAACTTTGTCTATTCTATTTAAACATTACTTTTCCGTCAAAATATGAATAAAAACGTAGCTACTCGATAGCGCTTCTATTCTTTCACATTAAAAAAAATTCGACATATTTACAACATCCCTAACACAAAGATTTTAACAGCCAAATTCATACATTTTATTACTGTAACACTGGCCGCCATTATAATGCTGACCTCTTTATTTACAATGATCCCGTGACTCGAAATGTATTCGAACACAATAATGCACTTTATTTAAGGAATAAGGAATCATTCTTTGAGTATTTGAGATGATCATGATCAAATACGGTCTGGGTGATCAAATCCAATAAAGCCCGAAAGGCTTTATGATAGATTTGATCACGTCCGACCGTATTTGATCACCTCATAATATTTAAAGAATGATTCCTTATTACTTGTATTTATATAATTTTCAGCATTTGTACGATTTAATATAAAAATAGTCATTGGTGAAATGTATAGGGCCATACATTACAAAATCGATTGGTAGTGCTATCATAGACAGACACTGGAAAATGTAAGTATGATAACTTGAACAAATCCATCTTTTCACTCAAGTGCAATATCTATATACAAAAATCTTGCATACATTTTATTAAAAGCATACTTTATGCCTAGTATATATGTCTGTTACTTTGAATTCAGTCTTACGTATGTCTTTTACTAATTAACAACTTTTAATTGTCAATGAGTCCAAGAATAATGAGATGTAATGTTACATAACGTTTTAACTCCGAAAAGTAAATTGAGACATGCCACCGGATTAAAAGGATTTGATAGCTTTACTTATGTTCTGAACTTTTTCTATTAATCAAGATATTCATAAATTTCATTTATTTAACCTCTTTCTATAAATATTGCTTAACAATAATTTTTACTAATTTAAAAACAAAGTTTTCCTCACGACACGTGTATAGCAAACAGCATGCATTGTCTATTCAACTATTGCGCAACTGCACTTATTCCCCTACAAGGAACGTTTCTATAAAACACAGTTTAATCATTCCAATGCAGAAGCAGCCAGTTTTAGTATCAATAGTGTCTGGTGTTTTGCACAGATTGTAAGAATATCCGAACTTTAATCATGTTTTTTCATGGGGGGGTTCAAGGAAAAATTCTGTTTGCCAAGGGGGGGGGGGGGGGGGGTTCCGAAATTTTACTTTGTGAATTTTATAAATTTGAAATTTCCAGGAAGGGGGTCCAACCCCTCGATCCCCACCCCCTATAGATCCGCGCATGCTCTTTACATCGTTCTAAACGTTTATGTTCGGGAATATCTAAATCAGCTGTGGGAGATTATACATTTATTTTGATTCACAGATGAATTAATGTTAAACTATCAATATCGGTTTTGTCAGTTGCTGTGTATTAACACAATTTGATCTTTAAGAGGAGGGGATAAAATACTCAGATGTAAATATATCTTCAGAAAATATGTTAAAATATGATTTCTATATAAAAATCGATGTATTCTAGTCTGTATGTCTTTTAATTGGTTTTTAATAGTAATAAAATTTGGTATGCTGTATTTTAAGTACTTGTAACCATTATCAAAATACACGTTTCATTTTATTAATCATTTTTTTTTAAAGTGACCACTAATAGTTGTCTAGAAAAGACTGAAGATAACACAGGAAAATATTCTGTGTATGATGAGTATTATTAAGAAAAAATCTGAAAAAGAGTAAATAACAATACCCTAAAATAAGATTCGTCTTTCATAGATGATTGATGATAGTTATACATGTACAATGTATGTCTGTGGTTTTTGTGTGCAATTTGTGAAGGAGGAACTTCTCCTGTATGCAGTGGCATGTTAAGCAAACAAAATGAAAATAAATAGAATGGAGTTCATTAGAGATGCAGAAATAAAATCAGTTTTGAAATGTATGTTTTAAAAACAACTGTTTCATCACAGAGGTCATATGGACATTCTGTTCAGTGTTTTATCCCTTCATAATGCATTGATTTTATAACAATTCAACCCAGGTGACCATACCTTAAGACAAAGCATCCTATGACAGTCTAGATCTGAGATGATATCCACAAAGAGTCTGTAAAAGTCAAACTTCTAGACTCTTTTGAAAAAGTCTCCAGACATTGGTGTGTGTGTACCAGTTACATAAAGTACAGATGATGCGTAAACTTTCAGGGAGCCTGTTCAAACACAGCTTCTAAAATTACCGTCTAACTAATATATGCTGTGTCTTCAAATAGATAGCCATGTTTAGATTGCATTGTATTTAAAATATTTGTTCAATAGACCTCTTTCTACATTCTGTTGTTACAGAAAACAATAAACACGTAGAATCCTAAACATTCCTGCACTTTTCACTTTTAAATTCTATTCATTACTGGCATTTTTTGCTTAACATATAATAATTCAAAGTTTACGCTCTCTCTCTGAGCTTCTTTATAATTTATTTTAAAAATTAAAAACCAAACAGTGCCTTGAAATCAGATCTTCTCTTTTCCCAGGAAAACTTAGAAACATCAATCTGAAATGTTAAAAATCAATATTTTTATTTACATCAGTCTGTGTTGCTTCACACATCATTCAAACAGTTGCCATCTAAGATTACTTATATATGTCAAGGTCAAGCTATGTATATCAAGGTCGAGCTATGTATGTCAGGGTGACAAGTATGGGTGAGTATAGGCTGGGAGGGTTTGTTTAAGACACACAAACCTGAACAGTATGTTGTCGAGGAACTTCAGGGTGTCTGCAAAATCTTCTCAGCGTCTTGAACAACTGGTTACTTGTGTTGTACAAATATTGCTCTGAAATCCAAAAACAGACATAATTCTATATCATTCCCGTTGAAATTAACTGGAATAATTTATATTCATTAAATATTAAAATTATTCCTTTTATACAGATATTGACAGAATCTATCTTCATATATTCTTTATTTTTTCAAAGCATAATTCTATTTGTGGAAATTTCCTTTGAAAAGAAAAATGTGCAATGTATCATTTACAGCTTATCTCTGGTATAAAATATGAAATTAAAAGATCATAATTGTTGGAAATTTTCCATGATTAAGGACACTGCATATAACTCCTCATGGAGAGACTGTGGTTAGCTTTAACTTACTTGGGTATATTTCTGGGTAGACTAGACGGTTTGGACAGAGGGGGTAGCATCCACAGCTGACCGCCTCTAACCTGTGTCAACAACAACTGTACACATCACACAGAACAAAACCTGTCAGTGTATGGAGAATCCAATAGTATCAATCCAAAAAGAAATGTACTTAATAAACAAACAAGAAGAGTGTAAACCATGAATTGGACACTACAGTCAATATCTGAGTGGATATCTCAAAAAACCTCGTTTCTTTGCTCTAAAATAGTTTTAAAAATGGGGATCATTTTATTATCATGGCTAGCCTTGGTGTGGAGTTTAATGAATGAAAACCACATTGCTCACAAGATACCCTACTGATTGAACAATGGGTATATCAATGACCTTGGTGACCTTTTGATAGCCTATAAAAATAATAAAAGAGGGTTGTCCACTTGTCATGCCCAATCTGTGCAAGACATTTAGATTAAGGCAGCAATTTTAGGTTTAACAACCTATGATTTACTGTCCAATTAACTATGCCCCGTTTTTGGAAGAGGGTTCATGTACAAAAACTTACATAGAAACTCCAAAAAATTCATGAAGAGCAGTAGATACAGCAACATCAGCGCTCTCCAAGACTTTCAGGAACTGGGCTTTACTGGGCAGGTAGCCCCAGTGTAGAATGTGATCCCCAAGAGTGGCTCTGGAGTTCTGAAATACCTCTGTACAAAAACAAAGTGTACTTCATGACCATAATCAACAAGACATCGTACGATTTCAAAAAGACGCAAATCATTCCTCGTACGAGGGAATACTGTTCATAAAAATGTAAGGCAAAATGTGTTCTCTTGTTGTTTGAGGCAGTTGCCATGAACTTTAATTTCACTTGATACCATTAATGAACATTGTGCTATTGTTGCTGTGAAATGTATAGCTGGATTTGTTTGTGTGTTTGTGATTACCTAAATGATCTGTGAACTGCTCCCCAAGGACAGAGAGATAGAATTGGCATCCCTGTCTGTGTAAGCGGATAGCAACCTCAAACAACAGCTCCGGGCCCTTGTCATGTTCCCTGAAATCGATAGGTTGTTTACCAAACTTCATAACAATGCATCATCATTTTAGGTACATTAAAAATAAAAAAAAGAACCATAGGATTTAAAACTTGGCTTATTCAGAGACTATGGTAAACTTCTTAAGATTTTGTAGAACAGAAGAAAGTGTAACAGATACATGTATAAACAGCTACTTAGATTATGGGTTTCCATCTATTAGTCCAGTGGTATTGCTATTGACATGAGATGCACTTGAGTTTAATTCCCTAGCATAATTACAAAAACAATCTCAGACAAAAATTAAATAAAATGTACTTGAGTTCTAGTATAATTTTACATGGTGTACATGTATATTCAGTAACATGGTTGTGGAGAAATTTACCATCTATGAGCCCACACAACATGGTTGTGGAGATATATACCATCTATGAGCCCACACAACATGGTTGTGGAGATATTTACCATC
>WFKH01011801.1:45120-61592 GCA_016163765.1 Magallana hongkongensis
CTTGCACCAATATCTAGTACAGGTAACAAACTGTAACTACCGGTATCTTTGAAATCTCTTATTTACATGTACTGTCATTAATATTAAAATTAGCCATGAGTCAGTACTTGATCATTATGGTAGGTGCAATCAACCAACAGTCTAATTTACATCAAGTCAATTTTTTTTTTCTAATATACTGTAAATTTCTTATTTTACGTGAATACTTACCGGTACTGTTTTGTATTTAATTGTGAGAATACAAAATCACGATCACCAATTTTTTGTTATAATTTTATATAGTTCAAAACTGTCTGAAAAATAAAAGCCAGATTTTAAAATCCACGAGGGTTGCTTCTCACGATTTTACGCAGATGTTTATTCCTTGCATTTAATAAGGAATCTACAGTTAAAGAAATGGCATTACCTCTTGCAAAATAAAACTCAAAAGTCTAAAATTATAAAAGATTTTATTTTGTAAAATGATGGAAACAATTAAAAAAAAACATCATACAGATTTTTAGTACATGATGTAAATTTGCAAGGTCAAGTACAAAAAAACGTACTTTCTCCACCCTTTCTCAGGGATTTATGTTATTTGCTAGGAAATAAAATGCCTACATAACCCAAAACAAACTTTTTAAGATGGATGTGTTCAACTTCAATGCTTTATTCAAGGTCAACATATGAAAACTATATCCAGTGATATATTTATACATTGGTATATTGTTGTTAATGAAAATGATAATTCTCCACAAAATAAAACTTTATACAGAAATCAATCAGTTCAGCTTATATTTACTGTACATTCATGTTTTCCAAAATGTATTCATGACTTTAATACATTGTATACAATGACGTGCCTAATGCACCGATCTCCATTAGAATGCTTATTGTGAACAAATATAATGAAGTCAGTTGTACACTTGACTATGAAATAGTCCAAACAATGCATTCCTCAATTACAATTACCTCCCATTCTCTCCTCAAAGAACTTTCATTATCATCTACATGTATCTCCACCAACACAATGGCTGCTGTACAACACACACTTTCACTTCTTCCACTTCTCTGCATGCTGAAAGGAAGTCATGGGACGACCCCCCTGTCCACATGTCCCCACCCCCACTTTACCGTTGACTGCATCAGGAGTGGCAAAGATACTCTTTTTAACTTTGCCTTTGTTTGTTTTGGAGAAAGTCTGGAAACATGTGAAACAAGAATAAAAATACTTATAAAACAGGACAAGTTTTCTTTATATAATAATAAAGTAAAACAAATATATGAGATTATTTTTAGTAAATCAATTTATCTGTAACATGTTGTATAACACATTGGGTGTACCACTAAGGTACATTACATACACCATGAAACTACAACTACATGTGCATGATGCATATCTTTGTTCAAATAATTTAGGCAGGAATTTATAGATAGCTATAATATCTTATTCATTCTATTTAATATTTGAATCCAACCACCACTGTGGATGGGTATCATGAGTTACTCACTTTTGTATTGAAGTCTAGCCATTTGTTCTTCTCTGTCTCCCTTTCTTCCTCCATCTGCTTGAGGCGCTGAGCTTTCTTCTGTTGCTTCTTTCTCCTGTATTCCTTCTGTTCTGCTATTTGATCTCGTCTACAATGACCAAAAAGAACCATTCAACTGGAGACTTGGATTTTGACTTACAATGTATATATGAATTGTACGACTTGCAGAAGAATGAGGCTTGTAGGAAATGGATATTTAACAGTTTAAATGAAGTGTAAATTGTTTTATTTATTGACAATTGAACCATCAAGAAAAAGTTGTTTCAAATCCATGCACTTCCTCAAATATAGATAATTCTGTTTGGTTCAAGGGTCAAATACATTGTGTGCTCATACATGTACATTCTAATTTTTATGACATGTTTTACTTACTTGGACTTGGGCTTCTTATCCGCATCCTTTTTCTGTTGAGATGGATCAATCTTCCGTAATAATTTGACCTTGAATGAAAAATGATAATATAGTTTAAACTAGAACTGTCCTAATGGGACTAATTCCCCCGCAAGGCTAATTTCAAATGGGACAAATAATTGAATTGAATAATAGAGGTTTGCAACACATATAAATAAAAAAAATTCTAGAATTGTAAAACAAAAATTACCGGTAGTTAACAAAGAAAAATTTAAATCAAAATTGTCAGAACTTCACTGTAAATACATATGTATAACAGCTAGTAATACATTTACAAATTTATGTATCTGATGAATATTTTTTTTATTTGATTGTTTTAAACATGTTAAAGAAAAACCAACAAAATGACAATAACCCCTCCCTTTGCAGTAAATGGAAATACCGGTAGCCAAGCAATGCTCTTCTGTTTATAAAACTTTGAATATCTTTCTAATAAGAGTCTTGACATATGCAATTA
Organism: Magallana hongkongensis; assembly: GCA_016163765.1. Classification (NCBI taxonomy): domain Eukaryota; kingdom Metazoa; phylum Mollusca; class Bivalvia; order Ostreida; family Ostreidae; genus Magallana; species Magallana hongkongensis. Next base: position 47,518 of record WFKH01011801.1, read on the forward strand.
GTTGTTTCAAATTTTCCTCACTTTCTCCTATGGGACAATGCAACTCCATATCATAAAATTGATCCCAAAGGACTCTGATTTTCTTTGATAAGCTTGTTAAATTTAATAAACTCCCAAAACATTACCATAATTACCATACTATGTAAAAATATGTAAAAAAAGAACATTAAATATTACAAACAATTTTAAAATTGCCAAAACATAACAATCATATCAGTAATTTTGAATTTCATTTAAATTAATGCCCTATAGGGTCACTTAATCAATTTACTTGACTAATAAATTTAAACAACTTCTAAAAATAGTTAACTTCTTTATTAATAATATTATTTATTTCCTTATACCGGTAATGATAGAAACTTTTGGTTTACATGAAAAAGTTTTAAAATAGCCCCAAAACCACCGCCCATTTTACAGATTATCAATTTTCCCTAAACACATGCTCCATCTAAACCATGGCTCAAATAATAACCCCCTTGGGACAAATGAATTCAGCCACACTTGTCTTTGATGTTCTTATTAGCTCCTAAGAATTTATCATTGACAAACAAAAATTTTGCATTGTCAGTTGATAGAAAACTTATAAAAAATAAATTAAGTTAAAAAATAAAGACAAAAAACCTCCATCTGGATGTATTTATATAAATATATTTTAGAGTGTTTTAAAACTATTAATTAATTAATAAAATCTGTAAGGATTACCTCCCTTACTTTTCAACATCAGTGTACAATATATAGAATAAGGAAAATGAAAACTGTCATAAAATCATTAAATCTTGTCTGATCTTAAAAAAAATTGCAGGTGCACATCTTCAGATGGTGTTCAACATATGTACAAATTTTCAGACTGTTCCATGCAGTAGTAAAATTCTATAGGGGGGACAAAGTTGCGTCTACAGACAGACGGACAGGGTGAAACCAATATACCCCCCTAAACTTCGTTTGCGGGGGTATAATTAGCTTGTTTAATCTTTTCTCAAATCACATGTGGCTTTTAATTAAGACATTGTGTATCCCTGGTAATTCCTGGAAAATATATTTGTGGAACAAGGAACATTGAATAGCCAGATCATTTTAAGGTTTTCAATCATCAATCTGTTACATAACAAAGTACATGTGCATGTACATGTATTTTTATCATCCTGAAGATGTCATTTGTTCTTTATACTTTAATGTCCTATATGTCACACTAAGTGACTTTCTTAATAAAATATATACTATAAACTGAATGAATCTACAACAACATCCAAGACAACTGTTTTTCTTATTACCTCAGTTACATCTGTGTTTCCATAGCTGTCAAAAGTGATGGCACATGTCCCATCATCCAGTATTTCATCAATCTTTGCTTCATACAACCTTTATGAAAGGAGAAAATGGAACAGATTTTTAAAAAATCATAAAAAAAAAGAAAAGAAGAGATAAACCATATATTGGTGGTTTTGCGAGTCACAAAATTTGCAAAAAATGGGGAAAATGTGTAGTTTTTTTTTATTCACATCAGTTATATTTTGCAATTTAAAAGGTTCTTATAGCAAATAATACCAGATATACTTTTTGTGTATTTGATATTTTGTGATGTGAAAGTGATCGCAAACCCCCCTCCCATGTCCGAAAAATTAGATCATTGCGAAAATTTACCAGATATACAGTATACTGGTACTGTAAACAATAGCCTATACTGAAGAACATCCTCTGAGAGGTGATATGTTTATGCATAAAAGACTTTAACTTACTGTCCATCTTTGGACCACACAGCCAGACAGGGGTCTCCCACCTTCCACTCTGTGGGCGCAATGTCCTGTAAAGATCCAAGACCACTTCCCGAGGCACTGGCATCAACTGCGATGGCTGTCAACTGCTTGTTTCCGACCAATTCCTCCGTCAGATCAATGACTTCCTACAAATTATACAGCATTCTGAACAGATTAGCACACCGAAAATGAAACTTGTTTTATTCTATACAAAATTTTAGTTTGTACAATTGTATCTCTGTTTCTGATATTTTTTTTTTTGCAATGCCAAACTTGACGTTGCTAATTTAACAAGTACTGGTACCATGATGCCCTAACTTTGGTACAGAGTTGAGCCCCCTTCTGTACTTACTCATCAGGTTTCTCTTGACACAACGGAATTACAAGAAAATCCATGTAGAACTCGTCTAAAAATATAAGACTCTATACACATTAAGATGTTTCGGATTGATAATATATCCACTACTTTAGCATTTATATTGAGCCCAACCCTCTTTAAATCTGACCCCAGGTCTGGGATTTCAAATTATATCAATATTAATAAGAATATATTTGATTTATTCAGTTTTATCTTCTTAATGTCTCAAAATTTTATAAAAGAAAATAAATCTTTAATTTTTGCCACTGGTCAAAACCAAAATGAAAAGAAGTAATAATCTTAATAAATCATGTTTTGAAACTGTCTAGAAACTGTCTATGCACATTTCGATGAAAAAATTGAAATGCTTGTTAATACATATGTACTTGTATTACATTCAGACTTACTTCAGACAATCATCTATTTCTTCTGATGGGTGCAATATATTATATGGTAATACCCAACCCCACCAACCCCCACCCACTAACACCTTGTGTGAGAACAGGTAAGTTCCACCCTTGACTCACCTGGAGATCTTTTTTGAGCTTATTGAGATCTTCATTATCTGGGTCTGTTGTCAGTGATGCCTCCACCTACAAAAATAAACCAGTCCTGTAGTAATATCTCATTAATTTTGTAAACACAATAAGATACAGTCTAAAAATTCTGTTAATATTTCAAATTATGTCCTGCACAATGGTGAGACATGTACAAAATCAGAGCGCTCTTTCAGGGTCTACTAACATGATAGGTACATGTACAGATGTAGAAGTATAGTAAAATCCCATGAATTTTACACAATAAGAATTTAGATACCATCATACTTCTTGTATATGTCAAATTCTGTCATGCACAAAGGCCTAAAGGTAGCAATCCCATATATTATAAAGTATAGGATCAAATACATGTAACTAACAGTATAAAAGCAAAAACAATTCATAAATGCTGTATGAGATTTCTTCCCTTGCATGGTCCAATGGTGTCAAATCAATTAACCCCAACTCTGATTTTTTTTCAATTTTTAAATCATAAAAAACCCCTACTTTTAATAGAAAATTTGGGTTAATTGTAAGACTACAAACAATTCTTTAGGTCAGAACAGTCAATTTTGTAGGGGACATATAAACATCCCTGATTTTGTAAAATAAAATTGCACCACAAAGCACTTCTTGTGTGGATTTTCTTATATATTAAAATAGAACTTGTAAGTATTTAATAAACTTCAAGAAAATTCTTGTTTACAAAATATTGTTACCATAAGGAAGAATGATTCCCTTTCAGCGAGATACCCCCTCTGTACATTTGGTATTTATTAGTCCCGCTTCTATATACTGGAAGAATGGTCATAAGTATCGTCCTAAGTCTACATATAGATCTCTCCTAGCCTGATAGGATCATGGCAGCTGAGGTTTGCGACTAGGGGCCATGTGATTTAGAGAGTAATCTATGTGGTTTCAATTTATGACAGCATGCATAGTTGCTGTAGATCACTTTATAAAGATAAAAGATAAGCACCTAAGTGGGTGAGCAGTCATACATTGTATGTACACCATCTCCTCACCTACATGTACAGTCAACAAAGTAATCCGAGATTCCTCTAACTTTAACCCTGCTTTTATATTGTGACATGTGCGGGAGATACGACCTAATTCGCACTGATGCTCCAAATGTTGGTGTTAGGGCCATTTAATCAGTGAATGCATCATATTAGCGATTAATTAGATATAGAAGAATCATTTCTTAACCAACTGCTTGTGTCTCAATCTGCGAAATAAAGTTGCAAAAAGGTAGGCAAAGTCGTGACACCAGCTGGTGTTGCTGAATTCCCACTTTTTAATATGGCCTTCGCTCTGACTCTCCCCTGCACATATTACAATATAAAAGCGGGGCGTTAGAGTCAGAGGAATCTTGGATTATCAATGAAGATAGTGCAAATTAAATGAACACCCACATATTATGAATGCTCTGGAGACTGTATATTAATATAATTATAATTGTATTTTACAGCGAATTACATAATACCGGTAGAGTTCTCAATAGCTTGTCGGATTGCTCAATAGGATATTCAATTTGGTCAGCAAGGTATCATATCAGGTCTGAATCTAGGTCTTGTGGTTACTCAGGTGTATATTGTTATTTTTCATTCAACCCATTCACACCCCTGCGAATGTTATTGTCATTTAAATTTAGACCACGTGGTTTTATTTGACCCTTTCAGTTTCGCAGTAAAAATCGTGCCTCGTGTTTATAGTCTATTTCCTAGAATCTTGTAGTCAAATATAAAATCTAGACGTTTATTGATTTTAAACTTTATCTTCATTAATTGGTGGATAAAATGAGTTCTAGAAATAAATGTGACAATAGAAAATATAGGGTTTTTTCTGCTGTTGCAACAATTAACATGCTTAGTAGCGATCCCCCCTAAGGATTAATTTTCGATCCGCGCCTGACCTAGTAAAAGCATCAATAGTGAAACAGACTATACTATTTTATGCAGAATGTTCCTTGAAAATGGCTCGATACACTACGTTTTTATACAAAACAGACACCCATTCTTTTTTTATTAAGCATGGTATTGCAAACCAAAAGCATCAAACATGGCTATGATTTTATTTAGCAACCCAATGTTTATATTTTCAACCACGTGTAGAGTGGTTGAACACGAACGATAACTCTGTTCTGAATATCATCGTTTAGTTTTAATAACCGCTAGATGATGAAATAAGACATATATCTTAATCGATTTTCATGCTTTAACATAAATCAAAGTAGGATGTGATATGAAAAACGACCAGTACTTACGTATTTTGAGAATATTATCCGAACACTTTTACTTCCGCTCGAAATTTGAAAGGAACTGAACAAATCTCGGGGAAGTCTCGTGACCTTTCATTCGAGCACCTCTGGATTTATTACATACTTAACAACGATAAAGATAACATTCCGAACACATTGGCAGGGGTGATTCATATTGCACAAAGAAATCCTCTAGAACACTCTCTCCTATTGTTAGTTACTATATTCATAGTCTTTTGAAAAGAATGTTCACCTGGCCAGCACTGGATTTTAGAGTATCAGTTCTGCCCAGAATAGCTTAAAAAATATTTCATAACTGTTATTTAAAAGACATTTCTGAAGAAACAAAAGGGAAACTTTTACAAGTGTAAGCTAAAAAAGAATTAAAAAACTTTTACTGTACATTTTGGTTCCTCAATTCCTGGTACAACATACAGCACTAATAGTATTTTTGTGCTAAGGCTGCTTAATTAGTTCACATTAAAGCAACACTGTTTGATAAAATATACAGAAAATATATTCCCAACAAAAAAAAATCAAAAAGTGCAAATATTTACTAGATATAACTCACTTTCTTGAAGTCATACCTGAGTAATCACACAACCTAGATTTAGACCTAATGTGACACCTGGATGACCAAATTGTATACCCTATTGAGCAATCCAGCGAGCTATTGAAAACTCTACCGGTATTCTGTAATTCGCTGTAATAGGGTATCGGGTTCATTCGCCCTATCTACCAATTCGCCTGAGTCCGTTCGCCCAGAGTCCGTTCGCTCTAATTATCGTTCGCCCTAAACCTTGTTCGCTCCACCTAAAGCTAGTTCAAAAACCACATCAATTTAAGATCTATTTCATTTACTCTTAACTTTGTGAATTAATTTTACTTTCATATTAAGTTAAACTTGCTTTACTTCCAATAACTTTTTCTTCCATTTTATTTCTTCAAAAAGACGTAATTGGCTTAATTGTTAGATTTTAATGCCGTAAATTATAAATGTCTTGTTGTTTTTTTAAAAAATGATTCGCTTGATGTTTTTATACAATTAAAGAAATTGAGACATTAATTGGCCAGTACCTATTCTATCTTTGAAGAATTTATATACCCAAGCACAACATAATCCTTTGATCTCTAAATGAGATATTTACGGAGATTGAATTCAACATGAAACTGTAACAGTCTACTGTCAACCATAATTAATTCACAATATATCATCATATCATTATCAGGTAAGTTAATTGGTTATTATTATGTAAAGGTGCTATAATAGTGCTATTTTGTATAATTATATATTTCTTCATAATGTTTAAAATGGTCAGAATACAAAAATATATAACTACATTAATCCTGTATTAAAATAAGGTGAACAGACTAAAGGTGAACAGAATAAAGGGCGAACGGAAACTAGGGTGAACGCATTTTAGGGCGAACGAACATACATTCTTTTAATAGATAATGTGTTCACCTTTGATCTAAAGATTAGTATTTCACTGGCTGACTTTCTTACCTTTTTTAAAAAGCTAACCTTGTGCTGATATTGGGCCAATGTTCCCAACAGGTCCAGTACAATCACTAGATTTAGCTACATAGCTTAAATTACCTATATAGTAGGGGTGTGCAATATTATATGCAGTATATCGGTATATTGCGGTTTAATCCTTGCTGACAATATATCGCGATATTAAAATCAAATACCTGTATTTTACGATATATACGAATATATAAGAAAAAATAAATTTTAAAGAAACAGTTGATATAATCTAAATAAGGTGTTTGAAACTTGCCCTGACATCGACAAGGCACCGGATGTAAATGTAACGATAGTAACTATGTTTGTGTATGGTAGGCGTGTGTGAATACGGAATAGGATCAGGTTATTAGTTTTTTTTTTCTTATGGTCATAAAATATAGAAAACATTAGGATAATATTAAGAGTTACTTAAATGTTAAGCGTTACCTGATTTTCTTGGGTTTATTTTTCGTTTGAGTTGAAGTTGTATTTTCTCGGGAAAGGGCAAATTGTTCCGGTTTGAATAGTATTAACATTTAAAACGGCTGACAATTACGAAACAATTATTTGATATGTGAGCAAATTCTCATGGAAATATTTCTTTATTTGTTTATTTCTACAGTTTTTTGAGTAAAATAAATTAATAGTAAATAGTTGTTATGTTTTTTATCCCAGTCGCGCAACTTGTTGCGAAGGGGATATAGCATCTCTGCTGTGCGTATGTGTGTGTACATGGTGTATGTCTACTTCAGCTTGTTAAGCGGACAAGAGATTAAATTCATCCGATTACGATTTACATCGAATTTTGGTCAATTTTCCCCATATAACATGTACTTAGAATGGAACTAGTCCAGTTTTAAGGAGATGAATACTTGCGTCATATTTCATTTTTACTTTGATCCAAGTTATTGGCAAATATGCTTAATGTATGCCCTGTCTTACACAAAACATTTTGGTCTCCTCATTGCATTTGCATGACTCTTTATTCCTAAATAATGCATCTCCCACATAATGATTCATGTCGCTAGGGGATGCTCCGTTTAGCGGTGCCCTTGTTAAATATGAACTGATGTGCTATATCTTACAACACACACATTAGAACCTAATTACTATATTACAAAGTAATTGAAACCCCTAGATTTTGATCACATTTATTAGTTTATTTATAAAAATATCAAAGATTATGTATTTGCAATATATTGCAATAAATCGCAATATTCAGAGCATGATATTGCAATATATCGCAATATGGTTTTCACTGGCAATACCCAACTCTACTATATAGCTTTATTTACCTACCTGAAGTAGGTTTATTTGGCTACTTCTATCACAGGAGTTCCAATTTTTATCAATAAATCCAAAAAACTTACTTTATTGACTGACCCATGAGCTATGCGTAAGCATAGCGACTGTTCGTTATGCTTACGCATAGCTCATGGGTCAGTCAATAAAGTAAGTTTTTTGGATTTATTGATAAAAATTCGAACTCCTGTGCTTTTATACAACTTGTAACAAAGATCTTTGTCAGATCTGAGTTATAATCATCAGGGTTGTGGATATCCACTCGCCCACTCGCCAATGCGAGTAAAATTTCATGTGGGCGATAAGAAATTCAAAAGCTGGTCGTCCACATGGCGAGCGGTTTTTCCAGAATAGGATTGTATTTGTTTGTTTTTTATTATTTCTTAGAGTGAGTACCATAAAGTCCCGTGTATAATTCACACCTTTATTCAGCCAAAATTTGATCAAAATTGGGGGGTGCGTATTATACATTTTTTTTTTCAGAGCTTCTGAATGCCGCGGAGCATGACTGCCGATATCTCATGTTAAGCGAGTTGTATGAGTGTATAATGTACACTATTCATAAAAAATACTGTATTATTAATTTTATATCCATGTATTATAATATTAATCCCGACCACTCAGACCACTGTTGAGTGTTCCTTGCATTAAACAAGTTCTCGCCAGTGTGTTCGCCATTACGTTATCGGCCACCTGTTGACTCGTCGCATGGTCAATTTGTTTAACAATATCCGATGACAGAAGCATGCACCTGTCTCATGTCGGACTTGACAGTTTATTCGAATGCAGGAAGATAAGCAATTATGATGATTTGATTTAAAACTTATTTACTAAATGTCCCGTTTATGATGAAGTTAAACGTTATTGTGTTACAGAGACATTGTAAAAAAAAAGATTGATCATATGTACGTCTTGATAATGACGATATACGACATGCAGATGTTTCTTCACAATGTTTATTTTTAATAGAATTTATTGATGTATGTGGGCCCGTAAGTTAAACTGTGGGCCCATAGACTTTGAAAAGTTAGGGGCCCACATGGCCCCTAAGGTTTGAATTGTTAACCACAACCCTGATCATGCTGTTTTATTGTTTTAATGCATATGCCCCCCGAGGGCCCTTGATTGGTGAATAAACATATCATATATATTCAATCCACTATCCAATTCAATACGGTCATTAACCAACAGAGCATTAACAAAGCATTCAAAATCATTTAACCACATCATCTATTAACCTGTCTTTACCTGCTGTAACTGCAATTTGTATGTTGCTAAATTTTCTTGAAGTTCGTCGGCCATTTTTGTTTCACAGGAAATACGGAAAATAATAAGAACCAAATCAAAGTTGGATCATTCCCGGAATACCAACGTTGACGTCAATTAACTTTAATTATTAGTCTATTTGAAATAAATAAATATTAACAATGAATGCATACAAGACCCATAATAATTTTTAGATTATAGGCCTATTTTTTTAATCCAAAAAATCACATTAGATCACGTGATATGTCATTTTTTTCAAAATGGCGGAAGTGTAAGTGGGTGGGAGATTTATTACGAAAACATTGCGATGGGAAATGTGTTTTGTTAGGTGCGCACTAACTAACAAACGAAGATGCATTTTTCAATACCAGATACACAAGATTTAAAAGACGAAACTGGATCAACTTACACGGTAAATGACAATATATGGTTTCTTTGAACAGTGAGATGGTACAAATGACATTTATCTTGCGGATCATTATGACATATGTCAATATAAGGCTTCATCTGAATATTTAAAGACCTTGGGAAGATAATTACTGTTATCATGGTATTGTATGAGATGTGACACCATGTCTACAACAATGATTTCGATGTCTTGTGTCGAATGTGCATGATTTTATAAGTATAGACTTTCATCTAACTGAATCCAGTTTTTTTTTTATTTGCTTTAAAGATAGTTGTTTTAAAATGTTATGATGGGTAGACAGTTTTTATCGCAGGCTCTAGGGAGGTCAGTTGGTAGAGCACAAGACTAGAGAATTCAGGGGGCCAGGATTTAAACCGTAGTCTGTTCCATCAGTGTTTCTTCCCTTCGAATACATTCTATATGCTATATGCTCTGACCAACCCCTGGAACTGAAAGGGGAAGGAACTGGGATTTTGGTCTTTGAGGGCAAAGATCATTTAATGTGGAGAAATATAACAGACCAGTTTCCATTGCTGACGCTGAATAGCTTGATCAGTTGGTAGAGCACCTGACTAGAGATTCAGGGGGAGAGGTTTTGATTGCTTGTTTGGTTGACATATTTTCTCTCATCCAGTTACAATATTGATATAACATATTCAAACATAGCAAATCATACTGAATACAGTATTATGATATTAATAATGTTGAGTAATTTATAACCAGTTATAAAATCAGAGTTTATGCTATTGAAATCAATATTGTTTGAACTCTCAAAAATCATACATTTTATTTTTCTCATTTTGACTGAATGTTAATCCTATAATTATCTATTTATTCTGGTACTTTTTGCAAATACAGTCAAGTTTGATAAAAATAAATTGGTAAATTCCACAGGTGTTTGAGGACAGGACCGACCATCACCCCCCCCCCCCCCCTTCATTCCCCACTCCCGAAGTATAGACCCTTGGGTCTTTACTCCTTTTTTCATTAAATTATCCTTTTATGACATATTTCTAATTTAATTTATACATTCATTGCACAAAATTAAATAGTATGAAATGTTACTCTTCAGCCACTAAAGCCCCTTCCTACACTACAAAACTTAAAATTTACAGTGTTTTCTTTTCTTAATATTTTAATATCTAATTTGACATTGTTTAATTCTTACTTCCTTATCAGTCTTTCTATCAAGTTGAATTTGAAGCATAGAATGACTTTTTTAAGTACCTTTAAGAGCACCCCTAAGATTGGCAGTTTTCAGATGAATCACTGGACCACAACTATACATGATAATGTAAAATTAATTAAATACCAGTAATTATTTATTCATTTATAACTGATAACTGATCATGATACAAGAATCTAAAGGACAGGGTTTGATTATCAACAATGATGAATTAAGTGAAGATGTTATTAATAAGCACATCTTAGGAAATCTTGATTTATTATACATGTAATAACAATTTAGTTCATTTGCTTTCTTGTTTACTTGACAGAGCTTCAACATTCACATCAATGGAGTGTTTCACTGCAGTGTCCGGTACAGTGCTATGCACCAATTTCATGAACAGGTATGTAAATTTGTCGATTTAGAGCATTTCTAGATACAACAAATTCAGAGTTCTCAGTAGGACAGCACTATTTTCAAATACTTTTTATTAATTAGCTTAAAAAGGAATTTGGTGGACTATCAATGCCACCATTCCCTCCCAAAAAATTTCTATCATTAACGCCGGCCAAAGTTGACGAGCGGCGACAGCTGTTGGAGAGATTTATTCAAATGGGTGAGTACGAAAACTATGAATGATTTAGATACACATGCATGTATTATAATTTATATCTACACCAGCTGAGAACACAGTCAATAAATTTTGGAAAATTACCAAGATAGTTTATTAACTTATCAGAAGTACATGTTAAGAGCAAGAATTATCATATATTTTATTTAACCTGATTTTGAAATGATAACAAAATTAACTTATATGACATTGTTCAGAATTACATGTATTATATGATTTTTATAAAACCAATAATAGAATAAAACATTAAATATCAGTTATAGATATACATGTATTAGGTATTTGAGCTGTATTTGTTTTACTTTGTAGTGAGCCAGGATCCTCAGATATCAAATTCTGACACATTTAATGGATTTTTCCTTAAAGCTCAACAGGTATATTTCATTGTAATTGTTATTATATCTGTGGCTGTCAGACCAATTCAATCACCGACACCTGATAGCTCAGTTTGTAGAGCACCTGACTAGAGATTCAGGGGGCCTTGGTTTGAATCCCAGTGAGTCTGGTCTGTCATAATTTCCCCCATCCCCATACATCTAATGACTAAAGAAATTGTACGATCATGTGAATTTAAGCCAGAATAGTTTTTTAAATTCCATGTTTTGATATCGTGATGTTAGAATTTAACCATGAACATAAAAATTGATGGCAATGCAAGACACAATTTTTGATCGAAGAAAAATTGCTAATCCACCCATTTTCCATGAACATCATAAATGATCACAGTTAAACCCAACGCTTAAGTTACCACACTAACTTTTATGACACAAATAGAAGATTAATGCTTGTAGAATGTGTAATGGTAACTGCTGATCAGGGAACTGTTCTGATTTCAATTGTACCCTATTGACATTGTGAGAAGCATGCAATTGAGGAAGTGTAAATAGTACGGATTTCCAATATACATGACGTAGGCAAGCCAAGCCCATAACATCTTTATGATATATATGTCTCATTCAGATTTTAAAGAGATGTTGTTTAAAGATATTTGTGAGATAAAAAGTTTTTCCTGGTTTTTCACTTGTAATAGATTACAAGTGGAAATCCTATTATGGCAGCTGCATTTTGAAAAACTTCCTTTACCACCGCCACAAATACTATTAATTTCATTAAACATACTCATAAGCTTGTTATTGCATCCTTAAAAGTAATTGATGAATTACATGTAATCCCAAATTAACAGTAAGCCAGACAATATCAAGACGATTGGTTTCCTCTCCATTTCACTGTCTGTCTGTCTGTCTGTCTGTTTGCTGACCTGATTTTCTGCTCCTATTCTCTCTATATGTCTGAAGCTTGCTAGAGAGCTTTGTAGATTAAGTTAAATCATTAACAATTTGTCTGAGTTGTTCATACTGACAAACTATGGTCATATTTCCCCATTGGTGGTGTATCTTTATAATTACGTCAAACATGATTGATACTACCAGTACTTGTAATTACATGTGCCGGTACTTGCTATACCAGGTAGATGTCCTGTAATAACTATGATAGAAACATGCTATAGTTTTAAATTTATAGAATATGGTATTCAAAATTTTGGAACTGCAATAAACCCTAGTTTTACCAATTTTTATGCCCCTCTTCGAAGAAGGGAGGGCATATTGCTTTGCTGCTGTCTGTCTGTCGGTCGGTCGGTCGGTCCACCAAAATTTTCCGTTCATTTTCTTTGCAGAGGATGCACATACTAAAATGAAATTTGGTATACAGGTTTATCATAAGAATATCTAGGTCAAGTTTGGTTTTGGGTATGATTGAGCAATTTTTGACAGAGTTATGCCCCTTGGACATAGAAAATTCCAATTATTTGCAGTTTTCGTTTATTTTCTTTGCAGAGGTTGCACATACTGAAATGAAATTTGGTATGCAGATTTATCATAAGAATATCTCAGTCAAGTTATGTTTTGGGTATGATCGAGTTATTTTTGACAGAGTTATGCCCCTTGGACTTTGAAAAATTCCAATTATTTGCTTTCCATTCATTATCTCTGCAAAGGTTGAACAAATTAATTGCTGAATTAGATATATCATGATAAACGTGTTTTTGCCAAAGATGTGATGTAGAATATTTGTGGAACCTATAATTCTAAAACTTTTTAGCTTAGACCCGTCATACTTGATAGGTTGATGCATCTCAGATAGTACTGGTAGATGACCCCTTTTGATTTGAAGTTCAAAAGGTCAATTTCATTATGTATACTGCCCATAATGTATACTGCCCATAATAAAGGCTTGTGCACCTTATAATGTATGTCCAAGGGACTTTAGGGAGGGGGCATAAGTGTTTCACAAACATCTCTTTTTTAAATGCAGTTTGTGATGCATGTATCTGTAAAGTTATTCATTCATGGTTCTTGACTTCTGCAGGAGACACAAAAAGAGGCCTCAGAGGCCACCTCTCTAGATGTCTACCTGATGAACGGCCACAAAATCACGATCAAAATAATGTCAACTGACCAAACAGAAGATGTTTTAGAGGTAATCCTTATTAATTACGATACTTTTCCATAGCATGAATTCAGATTTCTTAATCAAAGGAGGAAGGAATATCTTGCACGAAGTAAAATGTAAAACAACAGAGGTTTAAAACTTTACATCAGTTACATAAAATATACATACTAACAGTAAGTGTGCGTGGCCAATAAAATAATCTGTACATGTAGATTCTCAGGCCAAAAATGTCAAAAAAAAAAGAGTGACAGGAAGGAATTTTTTAAGTTATCATTTTTATTTGAGGAGTAAATCGACTCAATTTTATACATTAAAACTTCCAGTGTAGGGTATCCCCTTCATGCCTTTTGGTAGATAGGTTGAGCCAGAGAATACTACCGTCTTATTTAGACTTTGGACTCACAGAAGAACTATGTGATGGGGTTGTATA
>WFKH01011801.1:63478-79821 GCA_016163765.1 Magallana hongkongensis
TTTCTTCTCGTAAGTTTACTCAAAAGTAAAACAATTGTTTACAATTTCTAAAGGTTTGGAGATTTAAGACCTGCAGTAATCCCATCAAAAACCTCTGGCTTGCAGAAATATAAAGAAACATTTCCTTTTAATATTATGGGGGTCCAGGGGGCGAAGCTCCTGGATTCTAAAGATTTTGTAGGGTAAAATTGTAGTCATATTTAGACTTTGTGATATTTCTTTTCATGATTGTACTTAAAAGTAATAAAATTATTCATAATTTTAAAGTTTTGTAGATTTAAGACCTGCAGAAATCCCATCTAATCCATCTGCCTTGAAGAAATATAAGAAACACTTTCTTTCATTTTTTTTTCTTACGAATGGCTGTAAATTAACCAGTCTAAAAAAATCTAGTTCAATGGGACGATGTAAATGAAGTTAAAAAAAGATAACGATGCCAGCCTGAATCATAATAAACATGGAAGAGTCGTTAAAAACACAAGCTAGTATAACCAATTACTTAAAAGTGGGTGACTGGTCACATTAGAACCCAAGGAGAGCGTAACTAAAATGGGCTTTCTATGTACGTACACCATTGAACACACGGGATTTATTCATACTACTCCGTTGAAATTAGTCTAATGTAGAGAAATCCCATGAGTTTCCAAAAAGTTGATAATTAAGACTCACAAGCTGTACATTTTCTTTGCCAGAATGAGTACTTTGCCAGATGGAGTATGATTTAACTTTATTTTGGCAATTTTAGGGGGGGGGGGGGGGGGGCGCGCCCCCCTTGAATCCACCACTGCATATAATTAATTACGTCCAATTTTGGATTTCGTATAATCAGAGAGAGATTTTTCTAGAAAGGAATAAATGTAATAAAGAGTAAGATGGAGGTAATTATTAGTTTGGGGACCCAATTTTTCCTTTTTTCCCCGTATGCCAGTATTTGACTGTCCGCCTCTTTTCTCGGACTGGTCGGAGGGGGGGGGGGGGCTCCTGTAACAGATCAGGGCAGTTCGTTTCCAAATGAAACCCCTTTCAGAGCATCTAGCCCACTTTCTAGACATTCTAGTCAAGACAGCCTTATTTTCATAAAACTGCGCCTCGTTTATTATTTCAGTTGATCTATTTTCAATGGATATATATCAACTGTTGATGTAATATTTTTGGACCATGATCGTTCATGGTGTCTCTATCATAAAGTTCTTTGCTATTCCTTTCCAATGTATTTTTGCAGATCACAATCTTAAAGCTGTGTGAAAAGCTAGTTAAGAGCGAAAGTCTTGTAATGATATTTATTTAGAAAACGTCAAAGAACACGAAATATTTCTGAAAAAACTTATCAATTCAAATGAGAAAATAAACACGTTTAATTTTATTTTTAAAAAAAATTTAAAATATAAATCGACTTAAACTTTAAAGTTCTGTGAGACAATAAAGCTGATGACATTTCTGACAATCTACTTTTTCAAATTAATTTCAAGAACTTCCCAACAATATGACTGCACTGCATTTAGCATGAATTTCTATAAGTATTTGTCCATCAATATTGCTAAAATGATTTCAGAGGATTTCTGCCTGAACTAATATTTCAGAATCATGTCACTGATGACTATCGTTTCTCTGATTTAATGATTAAGATATCATTACTTTTCAGCGTGAAGTCGGCGAAAGCTGTACAGATAAAGCTGTGTTGCAATTGGAAGGAGAAATCACACTGGCTAAAATGGCCGAGGTACACCGTCTCTGATGAGTAACTGTAAATGTTTACAAGTACAGAACCAATATTTATTAAGGTCTTCCGTTTCCAACGGAAGACCTTATTGTTTTCGTTCGGTTTCTTTTTCCCTATTATTATTATTATTATTATTATTTTTCTTTTTTTTCTTACAAATTTTGTGCACGCGATTTCTCAGAAACGGCTCAACCGAATTTCATGAAACTTTCAGATATGATAGATAGAGATCTAAACCTTATAGGTTTTTTATTATGTTGATGACGTCACTTCCGTTTTTGAGAAATTGACGTTTAAGCGATTTTTAGAGGGGTGTCTTGTTACTCTAACTTCTCCTAAACTAGAAAAGATATTGAGTTCAAACTTTCAGGGATAGTACACAAAAGATTGTAGATTTGCAATTTTATTTTCATTTTGATCTGGCTTGAAAGGCGCCGAAGCTCGCCTGGACCCGAAAATTGAGATTAAAAAAAGTCGTAATTTTTTCTGGTTTTCTTTGTTTATCTCTTTTCTGAAAAATATTTTGTTAAGACATGTAATGTAAAAAAAAGTTTATATTTACAGGATCTTTCATTTAATATCAAGAAAAAGGGGCTGGCCCCTCAAATTAGAGGAACAAAGGGCTTTAAAGTCTTTCATCTGTAGCCCTTTACTGAGAGATATTTTGTGAAAAGTTATAGAAGCAAATATGTTTATCTTACAGTTATGTATCCAAGCAATGTAATGATTTTATCATGTGTTATGTAATCAGGGGTTTTTAGGGGCCAAAAGTCCAAAATTTTGATCACCCATATCTCAGAAAGGAAAAATATTTTGAAATGCAGTACAGAAGAAAAGTTGTTCAAAATGATATTCTTAACAATATGCAACCTTCAAAATTTCGTTAAACGGTCCCTTTAAGGAGATAAGGGATCGGCCCCTAAAACCCTCTTTCTCATATATCTCAAGAACGGTAACAAATGTCTAAACACTTGTTGAACAAAATGTGTTTAGAATTAAATGACCTTTCATTTGATATCAAGAAAAACGGGCTGGCCCCTCAAATTAGGGGACCAAAGGGCTCTTAAGTTTTTTTCTATAGCCCTTTAGTGAGAGATATTTTGTGAAATGTAATAGAAGCAAATATGTTTATCTTACAGTTATGTATCCAAGCAATGTAATGATTTTATCATGTGTTACGTAATCAGGGGTTTTTAGGGGCCAAAAATCCAAAATTTTAATCACCCATATCTCAGAAAGGAAAAATATTTTGAAATGCAGTATAGAATAAAAGATGCTCAAAATGATGTTCTAAATAATATGCTATCCTCAAAATTTCGTTAAACGGCCCCTATTAGGAGATAAGGGACCGGCCCCTAAAACCTTCTTTTTCATATATCCCAAGAACGGTAACAAATTTCTAAACATTTGTTGAACAAATGTGTTTAGAATTAAATGACCTTTCAATTGATACTAAGAAAAAGGGGCTGGCCCCTCAAATTAGGGGACCAAAGGGCTCTTAAGTTTTTTATCTATAGTCCTTTACTGAGGGATATTTTGTGAAATTTTATAGAAGCAAAATAATACGTTTATATATCCTAACAATGTAATGATTTTTCTCAAGCGTTTACCTTATTTGGGTTTTTAGGGGCTAGAGGTAATAAAGTTTAATCTTTTCTATCTCGATTGGAAGAAATGCAAGTATTTTAAAAAGCAACGTAAGAGAACTTATAAAAAGCAATACAGAAAAGAATTAGTACTCCACTCCTTTTCCCAAATCATGTTTTGTTATCGAAAACTAAAGTCGATGATGTCATATCACCTTCTAAAAATCGAACGGAAGACCTCCTCGTTGCTCGCAACGAGATCGTGTCTAGTTTTTTATAATATTGCTAATAATGACAATGCACTAAGGAGGAAATTATTTTGGCAAATTCGTCGGTTGAATACTGTGGAGACTAGTTACAAAGGCGTTACAGATGACAACAAGAGCAGGGAAGAAGCCTTCGAGGGCCCTGTTATTTATCTCCTACCTTTTACATTACATGCTTCTGTATCGATTTTACGCGATGCATGCTAGTATTGTACATTATTTATTTATTTCAAACGTAAAACAGGTTGTTAGCGGAGCGACGACAGAGCGACTTTGGACGACGTACGACAGAACTCGATCGATGGAGGGCGTCAAACTGAACAGCCTCATCAAACTCTGCCTGGCTGATCCAAGCTTCCCCGCCTACGTGGAACAAGTTGAAAAGGAACTGAATAAAGTCAAAGATGAGATGAAGGCCTAAAGACAATCCCCATGATTAAAGATGTCGACGTTCGTCGAATATTGTGATTTGTTGTGGCTTCACGGAGAGACTGATATCTACACAGAACTCTCTGCCTCCTCCGTAGTCCTAAGCCCACCGACTTCAAGAAATGTAAATGTGTATCGATCGGAGTCGTTTATCTTGAAAGCGATTAAACCGTCTTCTTTTGTAACGACGGTGCATCATAATTATCTGTTCTCTTGCCTTTTTTATACCGGTATTCTTAAAATTTATGTTGTAAATGAAGAATACTGGAAAATTTGAACCCAAATACTTCTTGAAATAGCAAATAAGTCAAATCAAATGTTTCAACTATTTAACGAAATATTGCATCTACATTGTGTTAATTGTCGATTAAAACGGATACTGTAGATTCCTTATTTTACGCGAGTACTTAATTCCGCGATCCCGTAATTTTGTATCAAATCGCGGGAATATGAATTCGCGAATGCGAAATATTTATCCTTATTTCTTATAGTTCCCAACTCTCATAAGATAATAGCGAGATTTTAAAATCCGCGAGGAGTGCTTCTCGCGAATTTACGCAGATATTAATTCCTCGCCTTAAATAAGGAATCTACAGTAGTGCATGATTTCTCGATTTATCAGGGTGGTCTCCATTTCTTGATTCAACAGGTCTGTATTCGATTTCTCAATGTGTTCGACTTCTCGATAACACAGGTCTGTATTCGATTTCTCGATAAAACAGGGTAATATCTCGGATTTTCGATACAACGGGGCTGTATTCGATGTATCGAATTCAATTTGCAGCACAGAATATCTCTAACTAGAGAGTACTTGGTGTAGCGGTTCTTTGAAGGCATTCAGTCAGCTCATCAATTCAATGATGCAACTATCTACGGTCTTGTAATATTTATCAGTTCGATTCAATTTTGAGATATAACTTAGTTACATAGAACAGAACCGATAGTTTCTGTACAATACTGGTGTTGAGTGTTATAATCTTTTTGGTTCATACGGGCTATCAATTATGGTGTTTTCTTGGTTTTTTTTTCAAATATCATATTTTTTTCGCAATGTTCATTCAGTGTTTCCTAATGGTTAATACCCACATGAACAACCAATGAACGCATTTCATTGATTAAATAGTGCACCGCTAATTAATGTTGTATTGGATTACATGTACTTTGGAGTCTTGGTGGAAACATGCAACGTGACAGTGTATCGTCAGCTGATTTTATATTCTGAAAGTGCACCGCAAAAGCTGGCTTAGTATATATAATAGCTAAACATGCAATTTGATGCTCATTGACTGAACGTGAACGTTACAAAAAAGACTCCGGTGTCTTGTAAATCGAGTTCTCCACATGGTCTGCGTCAGCATACGAGGACGAACCCGATGTTAAAAACGAACGTGGATAAAATATCAAAGAACTACATTGCTGGTTTAAATTTAAAATCGCTTTATTGCAGGTTTTATTAAAACATATAAAAAAAGTAAAGGTGAAGCCACAAGATCGATCAGATAAAAGGCACTGTATACACATCAAATGAAGTTTCCTAGAAACGTCGAATTTAACCCGGGGCCGAAACCCCAGCAAACCCACGTCTCCGAGACTCGGATAGCTGCAGATTTTTTTTTTTCACATCATAATATCGATTTTAAAAGCAGCATATCGGTATTCCAAGGAAGTTATTTGAGATAATTGCAGTTAGAAACGTCAAAGGAAAAATCATGCCGATATACGTATTTAAAAAATAATGAAATTGACTTGAGCGTGCGCGAAACAATATAAATCGCGTGCGTGTAGAAACTTGCAAAAGGGTATTCAATTACACATATCTTGTCTGGTGTTCTAGGGGAGACATCGTTGGTTTCTTGTGATAGAAAAGAAAATATGTATTTTTAAAAAAAATGGCGCCAGTTTCTGACACTTTAATGGCGACCATGGCCTGTTCTTCCGGTTGATGGCGTGTGGTCCAGCATGTCCTTAATGGGCAGAGAGTGCTGACAGAACTGTTCCTTTGGCCATATTGTACCCTGTCAGGATTTGATCGAACAGGTCGCATTGTTGGAACATGGCTGTAAAAGAGTAATAAAGTTTAGTGAGCATTAATCGGGAAACAATTCAAGAGATAACACTCATTTAATCATGACGTCATTATGATATCAGCATTTGTATAGTTGAATATATCTATTATGTAAATACCATTTATTAAAACAACGAATACGTATATAGTCCAACTTCAACCTATACCCAACTCTTTAATCCGTATACCCGTGTAATCAGAAGATGAAATATGGAGTTTGTGCTATCTTCCTCGCCTATGTACGAACAATATGAGAACTGTCTATTGATTTATAGATATCTAAGAGTATATGTGTTGTACTGTCATATGTGAGAATGATCAGATAAAATTGCAGGTATGTACTGAAGCGGGTTGTAAAACTGCTTGATCCGATTTTTGGTCACTCAAGTGGGTTTTTTTTATATAAACCAGCTATAAAAAAGATAAACTTTTCCAAAATGAGAAGAGCATTGATACAAAATATTGTTTCGCTTATGTAGAGAAATCATAAATGAAGGCATATTTCTATCTATACGAGTTATGTTTTACTAAACACCTCCCAATCGAATATTGACTTGGCTTTGATTTAATGTGACGTGATATTACTTGGACGATGTACGTGCTTGATTTTTCGTATCTCTGGTCGTTTTATTGTTTTTAATGTTTATACATGAATAACAATATAAAATAAAAATATAAATATATAGCAGTATTTCTACAAATACAAAATACAAATTGTGCATTATAACGTATAATGAAAAATTTTTGCAGTTGTCCTGTTGTAAATATTGTATTTACACCCACCCAGTAAATTCAAAATTTACAACATGACTTAACGTTCACATCAGATGTAAAAATAAGGTATTGCAATGTACATAATTTACAAATCACTAAGTGTTTCAACAGACCCATCGGCCACATCGGTCACTTTTAAGTGAACTGCTTGTCTATTTCTCTTAAAGTTTGTAGGTGTTAGACAAATTTGAACCTTGGGCGTGTGGACAGAACGTCACGAAAATTTAAGAATACTTAAATCTTCACTATGTTAGAATGATTTCAAAGTAATACCACAAATTGTACCATTGTGGTTTTTGATGGGGAAAATTTTTGCAAAGATATTACTCTGCAATGTCTACATTTTCTTTTGAAGAACTTCGCGCGATTTATTGGGCCCCATTAATGATCAAATGTCTTTGTGCGAACAATTTTGTATAAAGAAGCTTTCTTGTAAATATTGGTATTTCTGCTGCAGTGGATCTTCAGAAGGATATTAATTTTTTTGAGATACCCATTCTATTGTCACTGTTTTTATATCATCTTCTCTTTGACCTTGATTTGATCAATTCAGAACCCCATACCCATGTTTTGTGCCAACTTTGCTTGAAAATTGGTCAAGTGTATCCGAAGAAAAAGGCTAAAACACTAAAACTTTACAGAAGGACAACGTGTGATAAGAAAATCTCACTTACAACTATATGGTTGGTAAAAAAAAATTTCCAAAAATACACCATACATAATACTATGTTTATTGACAGGTGCATAGAATTTACGATGTGCGCACACGACAGTCGACGTGTTCGATTGATGATTCTAGATAGCTCTGCGTTGTCTCTGACCAGCTTGGATTTTTGCTAATCATAATAAAAGTCAAGTATGTCCAACAGAGAATCGCTTCCTATAAATCAATCGAACACGCTGACGTTAACTGAGTTTACTTTAAATAAATCTTCTATTCAATCCTGTCCAATGTTTATAGATGCACCATCTCTTTCGTGTGTGTTTGACAAATGACATAGATATACAGGTATTAACAAAAGAAATACTAGTATACGTGCATTAAATTGTCTACATGTATCAGTGATTGTTTAATCAAATACAGGGTAACAGTCCACAGTGATCGATAAGTGATAAATTTTGCCGCCGAATGGTAAAACCAACTAAATCAAATGTGATTGCAATAGAATTGTCTCCATCCTGTAGAGCTGGCGGAAACTTCCGTGCGGACGGTCAATACTGAGTGCATCAGTCACCGACTGACTGTGATACATACAGTATCGAACACTGCCTCCATAGGACGACCTACACGGGCAGTCAAAGGTGTTGGGCATGCTTACAGTGATATTGAATGAATTCTGAATACCACACCTGACTATTTCCTCCTGGACATGGTTTGCTAGCAAGAACATAACCAGACACAATCAACATCTACTGATATCGACACAGACCATTTAGAGAGAAGTAAAACAGAAAGTGTCATTGATCAGACAATATAGGCCAGTGTGACCTACTTACCGTGGAGGAGGGCGGCGGCTCATCTGTCGGGTCATTGTCGCCCACTGTAAAACAGCATCACAATACAGTATAATTCGTGATGCTCTCAAAGTTGAGTTTTTATTAATGATACATATTAAATCTTAGAGAATATGATACATATCAAATCAAAATTATGTAAGAATATGTTGTAAAAAACGAATGCAAAGAATATTTCTGGTGTACAAAACAATTGGTTTTTGTTTCATTTGAAAAAGATGTCTTAACAAATGTATACATAAAATGTATATAGGCATACATTGCAAAAGTCAATTTCAAACTGCTTCCACGCCAAAGCCAAAATATATAAGTTTATAAAATAAGTGTGATGGATCAGTGGCAAACAGTTTAAACATGTCAGCTTCCAAGAACTGTTTTACAATCCAATTACCGAGGCTTCAAACTACACGTATAGACTACATATATATCTACAATCCGTATTATCGAAGTTTAATGGAAATAGAGATCGGCACACCAGACTATCG
Organism: Magallana hongkongensis; assembly: GCA_016163765.1. Lineage (NCBI taxonomy): Eukaryota > Metazoa > Mollusca > Bivalvia > Ostreida > Ostreidae > Magallana > Magallana hongkongensis. The sequence goes on from WFKH01011801.1 coordinate 72,319, forward strand.
AGGCTTCGACGTACATTGATCGAAAGACCTACTATCCGGACCATTGAGATTTAAATCCGACTGTTTTCAATTGATCTTGTAAAGATCTATATTTCGGACTACTGAGGTTTTACTGTATTAACACAACAATCTGGACTACAGAAGTTTTACTGTATAAATCTAAAACCTGGACAATAGAGGTAATACTGTAGTTTACAATCCGAAATACTGCATATAAACGTTTTACCGTATAAATAAAAAAACCGAAAAAACGACGGTTTAGTGTAAATATTTTAAAAATCTGAATATCTAGATTTTTTCTGTATAAATCTTATTCCGAAATATAGAGGTTTTACTGTATAAATCTAAAACTCAGAATATGCAGGTTATACTATATATATCTACAGTCCTGACAATATCGTGGATTTAGTGTATTAATCTACAATCCGGACTACCGAGAGTGGTACAGTAGGCTCTGGCAGGATAAAGGCCCTCACTGGAATATCCCTACTGATACTTTAAACAACACATTCAATCATTCAGTGACGAGCTATTAATGTAAATATCATGTTCGATACAGTAACAGCTCTTTCATTTAAGACGAATCATTGAGCAAATTGTGCTACATGTACATTCAGCTACATGTATTCGATTTTCTCCGTGCATGAGTCCTTAATTGGTTTTATACGTCGGGCGCGTTTTTGCCGTTTATGACTGAGACTTCCATGTCTATAAAGTGCTCTAAATTAGCAGGACTTAATTTCCATAACTTACCGTCATCAGTATTCATATATGCAGGACCATTGATTGCAAGCACAGTCCTGTCTTTAGGGGGCTGCGATGAGCAATCGTTACGGCATTTAAACTCTGACATATTTACGGATTATGTTGAAAATGGCCCCTAATTGTCCGGAAATTTCCCTCTTTTTCGACAGTTAAGGAATATCTAACATCCATATGGATCGCAAATCATCCAATATCTGTACAGAGTCTGTAGCTGGTGCATATTGTTGACGCCATTATCGTATCATTTCACACACCCCCAGCATCATGCAGAGACTCAGGGAACTCAAAAACACGTGTTGAGTCTGTATACCCGTACCTTGTCACAACACTGGAGTCTGAACCCTAGAGGCTTGGCCCACCCCACTTTGTTTAGTACTAACGTTTCTTTTAGTTATTCATTAAATCTTAACGCCAATATTTATCTGAACTTTCCTTGTTTCTTTAATGTTTTCGCATTATTAAAGGTTTTTACAGACTGAATACATATACATATTTTTTTAAGTTTTGCTGCATAGTAACTATGGTACTTTTTCTTATTAATTGTTTAATAAAGTATAATATGATGCAATGATGGGTGTTTGACGCGGTGAGCGCGGAAAACTCTGGTGAATTAGCAGAAGAACCCAGATGAGACTCCGTTCTTGAGATCAATAATTGGAAAGCAGTAATTCATGAATTATTTAAGGATATCTTCATTTTGATGAGAACTATTGATCAACGAATTAGAAATGATCTATTGTTCTATGAGCAAAACAACGTGTGTATGTAATTTTACTTATATCTTTTTTACATCTTTATGCAACCTGGTGAATTGTTTCCCCACTTCTATCGATGTAATACCTAGTTTGAATTGTGGGGAGTTTACACAAGGTGGTTATATGTAGGCCACCAAATGTTACCACTTCCCTATTGTAGATAGTAGTCTTTACTTGAGGATACTCTGAGAGTAACATTTGTATAGGTTATTTCATCATGCATTAGATCTACTGTAGATACATCATTCTTATCAAATTGGTGGGTTGAACGTATCTTGAAACTTGAACAATGGCAAACTAATAGAAAACAAATTTGATGCTAGAATATAACATTGTGCATTCAATGTTTGCGAGGATCAGTCAGTCTGGATCCCATAACTTATTTATAGTTGTGTCCAAAGCAATATATATTCGTTCTAATTTTCTGCGAAATCTCAGAGGAAAAGTGAAAACCCATCAACACTGGCAATGAATTCTCAACTTAAGAAAAATGATAGCACAATGGAAGATATTTTTCTTACAATAGCATTTTCCAAACCTATATAGCAAATTACCTACGGTAGTTTCCTGTAAAAAATATAAAATAAAACAACCACAAAACTCAACCCAAAGATGACGGCCTTTGCTTGTACTTACCGATGAAGGAGTAGATGACGCTGATGACGACGGCGACGAAGAGCGTGACGCCGACGGTGATGAAGATGATGTTGAGAACCTTCTTCAGGACGCGGTATTCGTTAGGGTCGTTCAGGAGCTCCTCCGGCTCGTGCCCCTTCATGCGATTGTCCTGTAAACACAAGTAGATCCGCCTCCAGATACTTTTGGGTTTTTTCTGGTGGATTGTCATGTTGCTGTTTTCGGGATCGGTCAGGGAGATCTCGATTTCGCGCCCGACCATAGTAACGGAGGAGGCGTCCATAGCCATGTTCCGCCGGTTTCCACGGGACCTGTCAGCTAAACCACTTATCTGAGGATCATCGACGAAGGCAGCATCTGCACCCTCCGCCATTCGCATTTGCGGATTATCAACACCGCGTTTGGTCCTTGGGGATTTGGGCAAATTTGTACTATTGTCCGGAGTATCCAAGACTATGAATCGATTATGAACATATCTCACATTGTTGTTCAAAATGTTCCGCTGCGGGGAGACTGGGCTGGCGCGCTTTGGTGAACCACTCACTGCCCCGAGTCTGTCGTCAGACCTGCCTGTGATTCCCAAAGAGTCCTCTGTCACATCTCGTCTCTCCCTCTGTCGTTTGCTTTTGTGATCGTCGCGCGGATGTTCGCGCGCCTTTTTATCCACCACAGCAGACGACAGCTCTATGGCGTTGTCGCCATCCTCTGGCACAGGGCGCGTTCGGCTTGCACTCTGTTTTCCATTCATATCCAAGTCATTACTCGATCTCTCTGTGTTGGGCTCAATAATTACAAACCCTTCAGCGACTTCATTCACACTAACGTTTTCACACACCTGAAAAATCCAAAACAATTCCGTCTAATGAACATTGTAGTCTCACCCCAGGTTCAGAGCCAGTAAAGGCGAAATCCATATGCATCAACATCATAGCTCAAAACAGCTTGCAACCAATACACAATAAAAGCGTAATTACTGGAGATTTTTAATTCATCAAACCTCCCCAAGGGGCAGTCTCGTCTGGGAATTTTTCAAAATTACGCCATACAATAACGCTTTCTGAGAGCATATATTAAGATAGAATTTTAAATAAAACCCTTAGTAGTAGTTTTCTTTGAATAATTGACAGTATTCCCAAGGCACTGCAACTTTATACAAACTGACAGCAATTTGCTATGTCATCTCTTCCTAGAAAAGTCACATTACACTAAAACCAAAAGGCAAAATGCAGTACATTGTCACGATTACAGAAAAGTTACAGTATCGGGTTTTTTAAGTCTGAAAGGAAATATTATGCAGGTACGCCTGTATTATGCATTTTCCAATCATGCGTTCCACTGCATATTCAAGCATTCAGTTAAACAGAAAAGGCATGATAATAATGACATGATGATGATGATGATGATGATGATGAAAACGAAAAATTGTCGCTTATCATACCTGTTGAACAAGTATCCGCCAATCTAAATGCACACGGTGGAAACAGAACTAACAATATCCAGCAGCTGTTGCATGAACTATGTGTGTAGGTTTAATTAGCGGAGAAATGTCATTTTTACTATGGCTGTAACGTTCGATACAAAGCCCCTCGCCATTAACTGTGAGGTGTAACCGTTTGGATCTGCCCCCGCGCGCACTAACGCTTTAGTCCTTACAATTTCCAAAAGAAATTATGGATAAAATTACTGTGACCACGTCCTTCTTGAAACCACAGCTTGCCATATACAAGACAATTGTTGTTTAGATAACTAGTAATGATATTCTGTTTTTATAAATGTGTTTACGTATTTATTCATGTAGCATAGCATGCCTTTGTGTAACCAGGGCTTTTAGATTATTGTGGACCCACCCCACCGTGTACACTATCTAAAGGGCAGGTTTGATACAGCATTGGTCGCTAAATAAGTATAGCAAACATTTGACAAACAACTTAACTTCGTTATATTAATGTAATAATTCCACAATGTATGGCAACAACAACTTAATGTGTATTGTCGTAATTACGGTCACTACCGAGACAGTGCGCAGATTGCTTTTCAAATTCAATTGGCCTTCCTCTGGTCACGTGGTTTTGTGTTCCCCGAATGGTCCAAATAGAGTCCAATGTTTCCATTCTACAGGGATATATTAAACTGTTACAATGTTTCTAGATGTCTAACGACCTTGGAAAATAAATTACCATATTGTTCAAGTACTCATTTAACCAGAGAGTAAAATGGTGAATTCTAACTCTATTGCGTTCCAACAAAAGTCGACAAGATCGGATTGAATGGGTGAAAAAAACAACATCGACATCATCCTTTTTAACTGCTAAATATTTCATGGAGTGGAGTTGTAATATCATTGATTTTTGTTGGTGTAATTCGAGGTTCCGTTGTGGCATTGTTTGTCACTAGGTGGTGAGGTGTCAGCAGCTTGATACATTCTACACTGACCGCCATTTGTCAACTTACCAACTCCCACTGGACATCTCCATAAGTCTTCACATAAGTCTGGTCTTCTATATATTAGGAATATACATATATATTCTTATATCGCACTAATGAAATGAAATTCGATGTCGATAAATGTCGAACTGGGCTAAGATTTATTTTGCATTTGCGTGTAAACTGGCATTTAGCAAAATCTCGTATATATCATTATCTGCTAAATTGAGATCTCGCGAGCCAGCGAGTTTAGAGCGAATTTCCACTGAGTTGCGATTCAACAGCTACAAAAACATCCATTGACGAAAAAGTAATAGATACGTCATAATCAGTGTCACACCATCATCGCAAACCACTTTCATCATCATCACCAACCATCACTACCTAATTCATCATCATAAACATGATCAGACTGAGGAACAAGTTCTGTGCGAAAGTAATTCAATGATGAGTAAGCTGCCTTCATTCTTGTGCTTCTGTTGATGAATACAACGACGATAAAAATTGCGAATAATGAACGTATAGACGGCGTAGCCGGATATGATGTGGGATACCTGGGCTGCATTCAAGATCGTAGCTGCTACGCAGGGCTACGTAGCAGCTAGGCTGTTGAACGGTAAGCTAACCTAGCAGGGGCGTAGCTTAGGTTTGTTTAAAGTTGAAGCAAATTAAGGCAGGGGGTTTGGGGGCCGCCTTGAGGCCCCCAATGGGTTCAGGGCGAAGCCCTGGTGGGGCCCCAGGGTGCGAAGCCCCCGGAAGCTGGCAAGTTTTCAGCATTTCAGACACTTAATTTTGAGTATCCAGAAAAAGGAGTTTCATCAAAATAACCCCAGTTTTTAATGTTTAAAATGCTTACTTCATCATCATCATAAAATTAACGATAAAGAAGAAAAAGCAGTGCCTGATTTATGATGAGATTAATTTAATTTTTATCTAATAAGTCTTGTGCTTTCTCTCCTACTGGTCTATAACATTTTTGTCTACAAAAATACTCTTATAATACAAAAAATAATTATATATTTAAACTTTAAGATTCCGTTAATTCTCGATAATCTATTCATAATCATTGTCAACCTGTCACTCAGGTTATGGAATTGTATGCAAATAATAATATACAAATATCAGAAGAGCAATTTATTGTTTTTTTATTTATTGAAAAAAAGGCAAATCGTTTTTGCTTTTTCTCAGCAAAATCTGAGATAACAGCTGCTACATTGACTTCGGTATCCCTGTAAATGTGTATAGTTGCTAAAGACGACATTCTTTGTCCCGTCTTGTCCCGTCTTTAAGCGACGCATGACGCTGAAACAGCGTTCTGTGGTTGCTGAAGTTACGGGCATACATGCAAGAATTTCCAAACATTTGAAAATGTTAGGATAAAACAAAGCGACAAGCTAAACAATAAAATCAAACTTTGTAATTGAACAAGCATAAGACCTGGTCATCGCCCTGTTGTTCGAGATCTTCTAAAAGAAGATACGACAACGTTGCATGCGGCTAAAAAGGTACTCAAAGGTTCTCTTATTTATATATGTTTATTTGTGTTCAATATTTAGAATATTCTAAGTACTTAATTTTTTTTTATTTGCCTTTATTTTTTTTTTTTTTATTTTTTTTTTTTTACAAAACAATATGGAAGCACGTGCTTCCGTGCTTCAATGAAAGCTACGCCACTGCCTAGCCACTATATGTAGATATTCGTAGCCTAAATATTTTATGCTAAACATCAAATTCAAGATGGCCACCTTAGTTTCCACTTTGTAACAAACATGAAATCTATTCATTTAGTGATATTTTGTTCATCCTATAAGTTATAATGAATTTTAAAATATATATTTCCACTTGAAATTAACAAATTCTGTCGATGTAATTAGTCTTTAGTTGAATATTTCCAACTTCAAATCAGAGACCTAGCGGCTAACCTAGCGGTCCGTTCAATAGACATAGATATCTACGACCTAGCGGCTAGGCTAGCTGCTACGATCTTGAACGCAGCCTAGAAGTCAGACTCATGTTAGTGATGAAGTTAAACGTATATGTAGTGATATGTGACTACGTGTTTCAAGATGAACATAGTTTTAATGAATATAGTTTCGAAAAGGAAAAAACTATAGTGATAAAGGGGATAATGGGATTGTTACTGAAAACTAAATTGCATACTGTCAAGTCGCAAACCAATGCAGAACTGTTTTGCATCCTAAGGTGTCGAAGATCAGTCAGAGATATTAGTTTGTTTGAATTTGAACTTCTTGCATTAAAAATCAACATTCCTATACTGATTTTGGTAATACCAATCGTCGTAAGTCGGTACGTGAAAGACATTAGCTATAACCTCAGTATTACATGTATTTCGTTTTATGCCATTTGGTTTTATTTCATCTACCTCTTGGATTGCGAATTAATAGTGGTTGCATCACTTTGTATATTTGCTGCATTTGAATCAGAATTATTGCTGGAAGGACACATCGTGTTGTGGATTTTGAATCAATTAGGTGGTAGACTATTAAATTTTACATAATGACTCGTAATTTTTGCTTTTATTACTACACGTACCAATAAATTCAAAAGTCACAACAGGACTGCTCCAGCCCTCCACTTTCAGGGTCGAAGCGGTGGCTTGTACTATGACACGTATACACGAAGCGGTACGGAAGTAGCCGCTTGACTCTCGCCAGGTGAGCTAAAAAGAGCAAAAATCTTATTCCAACTGAAGAGAGCGCTCGTACTTACAGGTTCATCTGGCCTCGGTCTACTTTCTTCGTCCATTCCCACCAAATAAGATTAAATAACAATTTTCACATCGAAGTTAGATCCCAAAATGAGCGATCAAAATGTTAAATGTACCTCGTTATTCAAGATATTGCTAATAAACAGAAATTGTTATACAAAAATTCTTTAAGTGACCAAGCTAGATAAGTTTGGC
>WFKH01011801.1:80221-90502 GCA_016163765.1 Magallana hongkongensis
AGTGTATTATCCCCCAATAAAGTAACAAAACTGAAGCATCTTTGATCCAAAGGCTCAATTACCTGCCACACTGGTCAGGAATGTTCTATTGCACCTCATATGTCGCCCCTCTTCCAAGAACAATCACAACTCGAACTCATTGTTGGCAGTTTCAAATTTTTTTATTCAAAATTGAACAACGTTTTTATCTAAAATATTGCTGTTCCTAACATCTCAGTTTGAAATTTACACAAATCCAATTCACAATTAGAGAGAAAAATTACATTAAGTACATTTGTAGTGAAGATACAATTTGGCAAAAATCTTGAAGTTCATCATCCTATGCCAATAGAGATGACATTTACTGCAATTAATGACTATCAGTCAAATCAAAAGATGACTACATCATATTTTGACAAAGACTTCTGATATTGTTAACACTTTGGTAAATTTTCGATTTCTTTTGGAAAGTTCTCATCATTGAAGCAAAATTTTATAGGAGTGGAAAAGAGATTATGAACTTCAACCAAACTTTACAAGTTAACTGAAGATTTTCAAACAATTGAACCTTAATATTTCATTTTCACTCAAACTGAGCTGTAAAGCAATGATTTCAGAACATAATGCTAACATCGAACATCGTTGTAAAGGCTTCAATGAAGTCATCCAAATCTAAGCACTTAAAAACTCAGCACTTCTGAATAAAAAAAGTTGACAGTCTTATCTAATAAACTGTCTATGTAAAAGAAAAATTTCATAGAAATTAACTATAATGCACATCAATGAAATCTTAAATATAAAACCTCATTGTGAACTAAATTAGTGGGTCTGAATATACCTATTAAAAATATTTTCACACACCATTGGCCATCAACGGCAGCAAAAAAGGGCTCATTATAAAACAAAAAGGAAACATGTTTTAAACATGCACTTATTGAAAATATAATTTTGCATTACCTAAGATTCCTCCTCTTTGGTGACATGATCATTAATAAATTAACGAGTTCAGATAAGGAACTTTGGCACATCCTATTCCACTCTCCCGTCCTTCCCTGAAAGTTTGTGTTGCGAGAGCGTGTTTAGAATGTACACTGACTGTCCAATTATACACTTGTACTAGGTACATGGAGGTTTTGTGAAATATCATGTACTTTTATTACCAATATTTTGTTTATCACAGATATGAAGTAATGGATTCATAGTCAATCTATTAGGATGTCAAACTTAGCCTTGTCAACAGTTAATACAGTTTTTACAAGATTTGACCACATGATAAATCAGGCATATCCCAATCCAGATGATGATATATACAATGAACAGTTACATCTAAATACAGGAAAAAAAAAGCAACCAGTATCCAAATAACTTATCTAAAATCAACTGAACACACAAACACTTCATGTATACAAAAATTATGCAGCAAAAATAACATTCAGCAGTCAAATCAAGGATTTCTAAGGATGACAAGGAAAGACTCCATTCTATATATTACCAAGTTCACAATTTTTATAACTACATGTATTTTTTTTTAATAACTTTTCTTCTTTTATTGTGTTTTTTTTTTTTTTAAATTTTTTCCCCATTTTTTTTTATTAGTTTATTTTTTTTTAATTTACACTACAATTCTCTTTTTTTTAGTTTGTTTTTTATTGTTTATATCTATTTTTTTTTTTATATGAATCAGTGATGTTAGACATCTTCCTGTTCACTATTACCGGTATACATATTAAACATTTGGTAATACACAGAACGAGCTTTCCAAGAATTTTTTCTATCCCAAGACAAGAGCATCCCCCCCCCCCCCCCAATCACATTTACTTGTACTCCGAACAAAGACTTACTAATAAATTACAACATGGGACTAGATTTCATTCATTATTACATCAGTATATACTCACTCACTCATTCAATAGCATCGTTGTGGGTTTTTTTTAGTTTTTTTTTTACATACCCTTATGCACATACAACAAAAATAAAGAGTACACAAAACATCATTAAAAAAAATTACCAATGAAAAAAAGTTTCATTTACATCCACTCTGATACATATACTGATATTAGCCGAATTCTTGAGATCCTTTGTTCACCAACAATATGCTATAAAACTTTTTGATCAAGAGCTATTTTGTGTCTGAAATGATGTTTAACTTTTGTGTTTTTAAGGTAGTTCCATATTCAATACTTATACTTGAGAATGAGGTAGGATGATTGACATTTTGTCATGTTTATGAACAGATCAGATCTTCCTCTCTGTGAGATTATCCTCATCCAGCGAGTTTCTTTTTGCTGGACCCCAAAACACAGGAATGTACGCATTATACCCACAGTCCCTCAAACGTGTCGAGGGAGAATTTCAGCACCGTAGAGTTATTGTTCGTTCACATCCACCCTTGTCCATCACTTCCTGTCCGATCAGATGGCAAACATAAGGAGGTACATGGCCAGGGCACTGATGGCGCCAGCAATGGGGACCGTCCCCACCCAGGCCAGGATGATGTTCCTGAAAAGCTTCCAGTCCACATTCTGTTTGGACCTGACACGCCCCACCGACACCACTGAGCCGACCTTACAGTGGGTGGTGCTGATAGGGATCCCCACGTTGGACGCCAGAAGAACAGTCAAAGCAGAACCAACCTCAATGCAGAACCCACTGAAAACAAAACACAACTATGTTATCATTCACTGAAGCTTACCCACAGCATGGTATTCACAGTTACTGTAAACCAACTTTTATTCGAGTGCGAGAAAATTTTGTGAGGTTTGAGAAAGCCTCATCACTGTGAATATTTCTTGCCAGAAACCAGTCATTAAATGTCTCTGGTATATTATTGTCCAAATAACCTACATCTTGATCGCAAAAATTAGTCTCCACGATCCAGTTTATCACTGTTAAATTGCTAAATAAAGTCTTCACGCATAAAATTGGTTTACAATAATTCACTGAAGTTAACATCAATGTAACCATATTGACTGAAACTTACATCAACTGTGATGTCAGTCATACACATTAAGAACTGTATAAGCTTCAAACAATTGGGGATCAAATAACCAACAATATTAACATTAATCATCCATATATGTCTTTCTGTATTGATTGCAACCTTCATTTCTTATTTCCTTTTCTTTCTTTTAATTTCTTTGTTCTTCATTCATTTTTTTACACTGATTTTAAAGTTATCTATCATCTTTATAGATGGTTGACAGGTTGCCCATTTTACCTTGAGGGGGTAGTTTTGGCAAGATCCTCTCCCAGGGTTTTGATGACTCTTCTCCCCCACACCCACAGCCCAATGATGATTCCGGCCCCTCCATAGACCAAAATCCAGATGGGGGTCTGTGTCTGTTGAGCTGCACTTCCTTCCGTACCAATTATCCACAGGGCAACAAGAGGTCCAATGGAATTGCTGAAAATTAAACAAATCATACATGGCTGCTGGGTCAAAATGCATACTTTAATAATTTAACTTTAAAAACGTTATATTTCATTCAGAGAACTGTGTAAACAGTCAAATATTTCCATGAAATTGCTAATAGCTTTGTTTAATCAGAGAAAGAGTTGTTTATTACCTGACGTCGTTTCCTCCATGAGCGAACGATCCGAACACGGCGGTTAGAACCTGTAGGAAGGAAAACAGTTTCACAGTCTCTGGTTTATCCGTGACGGTGTTTCTTCCTGCCTCTAAATCATCCTCAATCTACAATACATCAGAAGTGGACACACCTAATAAAGATGTTCCTTCTCTTTTTTCAGAAAAAAACCCCCATAAATCCATATAGATGTACTTTAATTGATATCATTTGAATGAATCTGTCATCTATATAAGTTTATCAATTATTTTGCTTACCTTCACATCTACAATGCTATCAATACTCTCTCCAGGGTTACTTCTTTCTTTAACACTCTCATCTACAATGAAATGGAAAACCATGAAACATCTCAACTAATTGTAATCATATGTATGTAAAACTGAAGAAACATCTGTGAACTGGGTCAACAGTGACAACAAATAGTGTAATACAGCGGTGATAGGAGGAGGTTTTGTCAGGATTGAACCAAAGAAATTGTACAGAGGCCATTAGTGAAGGACAGGGTGACAAAAAATCCAACCTATGATTTCCAAAGTTTGATAGTCTAGGAAAAGAAACGGGGATGAAAATAAGTATTAGTAATTTATAAAAATAGGAGAACAGAAGTAGAATGAAGAGATTAAGTTCCAGGGGGTGGCCTCACCTTTGATGGAGTTGTTTGAACACAGCAGGGGTTGAGAGGAATGGCAAGAAGTATCTGACTCTGGGGTGGAGACTGAAACAAAAATGAAACCATCAACACACATCCATCATCCAATGCTTTAGGGGAAAACCAGGTCTTCCCCACACAAATACAGCTACTTTTATCTTTATTAGCATTCTTACTCATATCAATTTTTTTAAAATGAAAATTCAAGATGTAAAAATGCATATGAAAAATACTCTAACATAAAATATGAAACTCAAAGTTTTCTAAAGAGGAACAAGCACACACTTGTTGACTTCTACCTCACAAATCTATTGAAACAATCTTTGCTGTCTAAGCACTGTATAATATATAGTTAGCCTATAGAAAGGGAGGGAGCAGAGACTTACAATTGCTAGGGATTTTTGTTTGTGGAGTGCCAAGGTCTATTTCTTTTAAAATGTTTCCGTTCAGCAGTGGAGGAGTCAACAGGGTTTCATTTAGAAGTGCTATGCTAGCTGAAAATGAATAAAAATATTGTCCTTTCTAAAGATCAAGACAGAACAAACTAGTCTACAGAAAAAGAAGCATTTTTGCTCTTGGTGAAGAACAATCAATCTTTTGTGAAAAGGAATCTACAACACATAAAGCAGCAGTATATCACAAAGCACGATACGCACCACCCAGAGGGAACTTCTTCCCACTTGGGGTCACTTCCAGCTCATTTTTTCCTGGAAAACAATACAAAGAATTATTAGTCAGGTTAACATTACTTTCTGCAGTATGCAGAATAGCGTACTATACTTACACCTACAGCTTCTTCTGAAATAGAGACCATGGTTAGAGCAATCTTAAGTCTATCTCTAATAAATACTACCTCCTTCTACCTCTGTGACCTACTCTGGGGTGGCCAATTTCAGCCAATCAGATGCCCTATCTTTTCATTCCAGTTGGCATATCATGTCAGCCAATCAGATATCCCCATTCAGACAACAGGTGCCCTTACCTAAATTCTCCTTATTTTCATCATCTATCAACTGGCGTCGGGAGACGTCATCATTGTCCACTGTTTAATAAAAACAGATTCGGGTTACACAACTTGTTCATCCCCCCACAGATTCTATTTCTTATTGTCCCCAAACATATTTAAGTTCATACTTACACGAAGTTTCAGCGTCTTTTCCCTTTTCTGTTTCCTCCACTTTGCACTCTTCCAAATATTCTAAAATTAAATATCAAACTTTAAGAAGCAATCCATCATAGTACTAGGTGCAGACAATGTATCTATCACTATCCCACCAGAATGATGTCACTGATTTCATCATTGATACAAATAGGTTCGTCCTTACTCTGGATTTTTTTCCGGTACCATGGAACAAATGCAATCCTGACAACTAAAGCAACAATGATAGCCGCTCCAAAGGTTATGATGAACACTCCATAGAGGGGAATGCGATCGAAGTGGAGCACTGGAAACAAAGATATTGATTTGTGTAAACATCTGTGGATGGCTGATAGGGATGAGTATACAGGTATCCTAGAATAGAACAAGACTCCTGATACTCACGTGAGGATCCCTTGTAGAAGACAGAGAACAGGTTGATGGCGGCAGTGAGGGCATAGAACATAGGGAGGAGTTTGAGTCCGGGCTCCAGGGGCTTCTCTTTGTTCAGAACCAGAACCTTGATGGCCAGGAAAACCAGAACACTGATCAAACCGGACAGCACCGGAGAGATGAACCAGGATCCCACTACACAGAAATCAGGCAATCTGGTTACACCACAGTCCATTTAAATTGTTTTTTTTTAGTTATAAGCTGGTTCAGTTCTTTAAGTTTACCTATGAAGCCCATCTTCATCCAGTTGATTCCTTTGTGTCCATGGGCCACCAGAGCAAATCCCACGGTGGCGCCAACAATGCTGTGGGTGGTGGAGACCGGGAGCTTCAGGAAGGTGGCCACAAAGAGCCACACACATGATCCTGAAAATAGACACCACCTCATTATATTATATTACAAACAGCCATACACATGACTCTGAAAATATACACCACCTTGTTACATCATCCCACACATAATTCAAACCACCACACATGGGACCTATCGTAGAAAATGGAACCACCATGTTATATCATTCCACACATAATTTATGCCACCCTGACATGCTTCATTATTGTTCATGTCAATCTAAGTCACTTGCAGTATTTCTTATCTTACATCACTGAAAACTCATTATATCAGGCAGAGAAAATCCTCAGGTATTTAATCAGGTAGTGATGAAGAACAGAGAGCAATGTGCCTGGCTGTGTCAGCCGGTACACAAGCCATCTGTGCCCTGGTTGACACAAAAACAAGCTCTGTTTTTCACCGAAACCTGCAGGGTGTGTGACAATAAATTAATAGATAGTTAAAGATAGATTAGATGAATTAAAGCAGAGAGAGGAGCAGCTCTACTAACTATAATCAGCTGCAGCTAATGCTCTCCAGATGTGATGGAATCTAACAATGACATACACTCTCTCTCCCACACACAGAGAAGTGTGCTAGCTTGCAACTCAGCAAAAATCCTAGCACTGTGTTGTCAAACTCTTATCACTTGTATACAAACATGTTATTCATACTGTCATCTTCTTCTTTTTTTTCCTCCTCTCAGTAACAAGTCTAGATTATTTAGAGTGTTTGAGTGTGGGAAGATAATGAGATGGATGCCATGATGACACGAGTGGCACAGTTAAATTACCTGTGAGGGCGGCTACATTTCCGACCATCAGAGTGCTCTCTGTCCCGTTATATAGTTCAACATCGATGATTCCTTTTCGTATCGTGTCCGATACACGGTAGCCTGCAATGATGAAGACAATTATAGACATTATATACATCTCGGCTTGTATTTGGATCCTTCAACAACAATTGAAAAATGAAAATGAAATGATTTTTTAATCATAAAATATTAAACTTGATCTAGTTCGTTAAAAACTTTTCCATGTTCATGCAAATAAATCTATAAGTGACTTAACATGTAAGACTATTAAAGTAATGGCGGACAAAAAGCGACAGATGTCAGAAGAAAAAAAATTTGCTAATCTACCAGCTGTGATTAAATTATCTATATATGTTTTGTCATGGTTCTTGATTTAAGAATTCTTTGCCATGCTATTTAAACAATAGTTTATTGAATAACAGGCTGACTTTTATTGAATTAATTCACAGCATGGTATATGTGGGTATAGCTTTCAAAACCTCCATTAAACATATGATAATATCAAAAAGTTACGATCAGTATTGATGTAGACTTTTCTTTAATATAATACAGAATTACATCTTCTAACACTCACCAATAAGCAGGGCCCCCAGAAGCTCGAATATACTGCCTAGGATACAAGCTTGCCTCAGGGTCAGGACTTTCGCCCCCACTGATGTCCCAAAGGAATTGGCCACATCGTTTGCTCCGATGGCAAAGGACAGAATAAAGGCTATGATGAAGCCTACGATTATCATCCACAGGTATTCCTCAGGTATCGACACCATTGTCACCTGTCCACAGGTAAAAATAAATGTAAGAAAGTGGAAACCAAGACTTTTTGTTAATTTATTTAATATAACATCTTAGTTAGCTTATCCATTAAATAACTTGTAAAAAATGTGAATTGACCTACAAACCTTTTTTGTGATACCCTGTTGTGCTAGGGAAAGATTTCGTCAGGTGACTGTTGTTAACTGTGGACTAGCTGATTATACCTGAAATGAAAACAAAATTTTGATACACTGATAAACCAATCTGTTATCTTGATCAACATACATATAACTTTACTTGCTCAATCCCCCTTTTCTTTATATTGTGTCAAAAAACTTTTTGAATGGAAAGGTCACTTATTTCATAATTTGACCTATTACTTCAAATGACAGGAGCATTTCAAATATCATAGCAGTTACTATTGCTAATAACACAAGTAAAAAAAAATATTTGTTTACTGTTAAAGGGACCTAGACACGATTTCAGATGAAAATTTTATTTTTGATTTTTATGTATAGAATAGTTTGTGTATTTTGAATGATTTACTGATTTACCAAAATTTGAATGTTAGAAGTCATGTTACAAGCGAGATACAGAGGAAAGAAGTCGTTGTTATGTAAACAAAGCTCGAGTCTTATATTTGTTTACAAAATAATGTAAAGTAAAGAACGTACCATTTCTTTGACAAAATAACTTGTGGAAACAGGATAAACTCATTCAGTGTGTTCATAAATAATTTTATCAACAACAAAAAGCAACATTAGATTGAAACTTTTATCAATACAACACATATGTAAACAATAACAGGACTCGAGCTTTGTTAACAAAACAAAGAATTTTAACCTCTGTAACTCGCTTGTAATTCGATATTTGACCTTCAAATTTTGACAAAGCATTAAAAACATCCATATTGACCATTCTAGACATTAAAAATGAAAAAATAAATTTTGAAAAAATTGAGCTCAAATCGTGTCTAAGTCCCTTTAAAGCTCATATTCAATTTTTTTAAAATTAAAACTATGAAATCAATAAAAAATATTTACTGCTAGTTTTTAAATCTCAAGTTTTGAAAACCCTGATTTTTGATCAACATTCTAAAAATTGATATAAACATCTATATCTCATCATAATTTAATTCAATTTTTTTTTCATAACCATATTTGATAAACGGGAAATATTTATGAATCTAACTAGATTTTATTTTATTACATAAAAGTAATGTTCCAATACAAATAATTTTTTTTTACTAATGACAACCAAAAAGGTTTTAAACATTACTGTTACCATATAACATACCCAAAGCGCCAAACCTCTGACCGATTGACGTTTAACTTAGTGCCCGTTTTAACATTGCGCCAAATGACGCGCGCGAATTCACACGCGCCAGATGAGATCAGCCAATCAGAAAATTATCCTGTTCATGTTTCACTCATGATCAGAGGATATTCCACTGTAGAGGACTAATCGTCTTATTTTTCAAGACAGTCTACAAATATTTTGATCCATATGCCTTAATGTGAAAGCTATTTTGATATTTATGAATTTAAAAGCATTTTCCCCTTCATGTGATGCAGATAAAACATGAACGCTGTTTGCCTTTGTCGGTACATTTCCTGTCATCATGTTTCGTGTGTAAAAGTCTAAATTTGGACGGACCACAAAAATACTGAGCATAAAGTCAAACCTATTCAATAAGTCGACAAAAATCCTGACATTGATGTAACAGTTAACAGAAGTTACATAAAACATGGCATGGACCAGCAGACGAAAAATTGGGGACTTCTTGGTCCACGTGGTTTTTACTACAGACTTACTATAAAGGTCACACTGAAAGATAAGATTTTACCTTATGAATGACATACTACCGAGCGGTAAACATGACCTAGATATCAGCAGCAGAGAAATATCTTACCTGGATACAGATAAAGTAAAATTTCCAGTAAAGAACAGTGTCTGAGAGAATGAACCTCGTACAACGGTTACAACCGGCTTATAGTTGTTCTGTCTATACGCATGCGCGAATATAAATGAATGAATCTTGTTTCCAATAAACAATCTAAACCAGCTAAGAGCGGATTGAAAAAAAGTGCAATCATGATTAATCAGTTGGATTGTGTAAATATGATTTAAATTAATATAAATGAAAATAATAAAGTAAATCATTTTATCATTTGTAATTTATAAATTTTCTTTACGTTACCACCATTTGAAACCGATCGAACATATATATATATATATATATATATATATATATCATTTGATTAAATTGGTATGTAGACATGTACGTTATACAAATTTTAGTGAATGTATTAAAAAAAACCCACTAATGAATAGTCAATCCGATGTAAATATGCATTTGACGGAGGGGGTATGAATGGAGAATTTATTTCCCAGTTTTCTCCTTCATAATACTAGTACTGGGAGTTTTATGAACACCAAGATTACAAGTGCATATATTTTAATTTATATTTCAAAAATATTATACATGTAGCTTATAATCGAAATTGTGTTTACATTTTTAAAAATTGATCTGCGAGTCAAAAAAAAAATTTTCTTTTTTTTTGGGGGGGGGGGGGGG
>WFKH01011801.1:90602-110422 GCA_016163765.1 Magallana hongkongensis
GGGGGGGGGGGGGTTGGGGTTGCATCAAACTTAACCTGGGCCCGCCCCTACAGGCTTCTATCTTATATACTTTCCACACTGTCCCTCTGCTTTTTAATCATATAAGGTTTTAATCTTGACTAGGTCTGGGCGCTCAGTCGTAACGGCGACCTTTACGTGACACAAAAGGATTTCTTCGTGTGTATTGCGAAAATGAAGAAACCCTATTTCGTCAGTGGATTAGCCAAGATACTCCCGTGAACATAATCCGAAAATCTGTTATGAAATCATTTAAAAAATTAAGGATCGGTTTAATATTGTGCGCAGTCAAGAGATCCAACCAAATACATACTTACATACATACATACTCTCTCTCTCTCTCTCTCTCTCTCTCATTTTATGCTCCAAATGATTGGGATAGTAATGAATTTGGATATATACATCCACATATCTGAATTCTGTAACATTAACATTTTGTTGTATTTGTTCGATGACATAATTCGTTCTGTTGGTAATTCCATAATTACTAAACAAATTATACCTTGTCAAACTTAACATTTTCACAACTCTTCAAGTGTCATTCGACATTTGATGCCATTCGACACAGTCATCTATCTAAAATAAACATGGGATGAACATATGTGGAGTTTTAATGGGTGTTAATTTATCTTATTTTACAGAGATGAATACGAAATTGTGCCAAGCTTAAAGATATTTCGGTGTAAAAACAATAATTAAGGAGGGTGGTTTTGTTTTATCCCTTCTAAAAGACAAATTAGACTTGCGGTTCGTTAAGCATCTGGCGACAGATGAACTTTGTAGTAGGATATGGAATACATTGAACACAGCATTCTTCGACATGGCGAATTAACATAAATTCCAGTTTTTTATGGTAATTCTTGAAAGTTGACAGATGAAGAAGCCCATATTCTTGTTACAAAATTATCACCCCCGGGCAAATCCAGGGAGATGGTCCCGAGATAGAAAGGTCCTACATAAATTAGGCCTACAGCTAGACATTTATGTCAGTTGTGTCCTATATGCAAAACACTGCATGAAAACGTAGCTTTCCTAGTAAGAGTGTTCATTCATCAAGCTATTTTCCTTCTTAAAATGCACGAAGTGCATTCAATTAATGCATTAAATGGTTTTTAAAAAGATTTATATGCAACCTCTCGTCTACTAAGACAGCTTAGTATAATGCAGAATTCAAATGCCCAGGCCACTTTAATTGGTCTGTATGTAACAACCTCATGATCATTATACCTAGTGCGGGACCTATACTTGAATAGCAAATTAAACTACGTCAGAAAAGCTTTAATGCATATCAATATTAAGAAAAAAATATCGGCGTATAGAAAAAAGGTATCGTAGAACGTCGAATTTTTGAATAGCAAAATAAACTACAAAAGAAACGCTTAAATCTTTTTCAATCAATATGAAAAAATATAGGGCGTATAGAATTAGGTATTGTAGTACGTTGCCTCATCGGGGTTCGGGAAGGGGAGGGGGGGGCGTGTGCATTAGTATAACTCATGAGTAAATGGATATTATAGAAAAAACAAATTCATTAATCAATAAATAGGTATTCATATACACTAGTGTACCCTACTGTTTAAACAAAATGCTCTTGACGCAAAATGTTTTCTTAAGACAAGTAATATCATAATATATTTTACTTGCGCAAACAACACCTGCGCGGGTACTGCTTCGTACACACGGTATATTGTTGAACTCTTTGTGAAGGCAAATATTTAATCATATTTTTTTCCAAAAAGGAAAGAGTTTTTACCTACGAATTTGTGTATATTATTTTTTCAAGACAAAGGATAATAACATTAATTATTCAAGTAAATTGGATACGTTTGATGACAATGCGCCAAGGATAAATAGAATTTCGTGCTTAATTCTTTAATTAGTGAGCGGTAAAGGGCTTCTCATTTAAATTTAAATTTTATCGATTTGAATGATTTGCACATTCTTAATTATATTGTTCAAAAATCAAATTACGTAAATACACGGAGGCTTATCAAAGAGAATATCAGTAACAAAATAAGGTCGTGGCATTCTTTTCTTTACATTTCTCACAATATCATCAAACATTTTTTTATTAAAAAAAATATATAGATATATCTGCTAATCGACCTATACAGCTTAGAGATTTAAAGAAATATTTCTGACATATGAATTTTTTTGTTCTTTTTCCAAAACTCGATTATGAAAATTTTTTTTTTTTTTTTTTTTTTTTTACAAATCAAAATGTGTAAACATATTTGCGAGTATACAATATATAACACACAAGCCTACCTGGGTGAGATGGGACAGATATGGCGGCAGGACGCATGTGCGACAGATACGACAGACGACATCGGTTTTAATGAATGAAAAAATGTACATCATGAGTGAAGCACGAGTGGATAAAATGTTGTGGCTAATTTGCATATTCTATTGTTTTTAAATACTAAAAAATCATATACTACAATTTTTTTCTATCTCTACTGCGCTACAGATACTTACGAAAGACGAATAGGGCCACATAAAAAAATATTTTTATCTCGTTATAACGAGAAAAGATCTCGTAATTACGAGTTAATGATCTCGTTTTTACGAGAAAAGATCTCGTCATAACGAGTTAATTATCTCGTTATTACGAGAAAAGATCTCGTAATTACGAGAAAAGATCTGTTCTCGTAATAACGAGATCTTTTCTCGTTATAACGAGATAATTAACTCGTAATAACGAGATCTTTTCTCGTTATTACGAGATAAAAATATTTTTTTACGTGGCCCTATTCGTCTTTCGTAGATACTTATTCATACGTAATGAATAATTTTAAGCATAATATAAGTACCCCGTACATTAGATATAACTGATTTTTATCAGCTTAATTTGATTATCAATTAGAAAGTCCTAATAAGAGAGAGAGAGAGAGAGAGAGAGAGAGAGAGAGAGAGAGAGAGAGAGAGAGAGAGAGAGAGAGAGAGAGAGAGAGAGAGAGAGGTGGTTCTAAATCCACCCTCGGGCGGGAATGAGGGGGTTGCGGAAGAGGCAAATAATGATCACAAAAGAGACACGAAGTGTGGATACTAAACTCACCTATCCCAACCCAACTCTTTATGGTGAGTTTTTGGTTGGTTTTTTTTTTTTTGGGTGGGGGGGGGGGGTATAGTTTCTTGAAATGTGTGAAATCCCACCTTTTTATGCATATACATGTATAAATAATCGTTTTTATAGTGGTTTATTTCATATCAAGAGATTAATGACGTTACTTATGAAATATCTTAATGATATTTTAACACCTCGTGTGATTTGCAATACATATGTAACATAATTGCTAACAAGCAAAAACTGGCACGGAGCATACGCTCGGTTAACGTCGTATAATTGTTCTTAAGCCTTAATTTCATGTCTTTAAAAATCGAACATTTCAGTGAACATAAGATTAAAATAGCTTAACCAAATTTATCTTTCTCAGCACTCTTTCTACAATTCTGTGTTGCCAAAACAGATAAGATAACCGAGTTTCCCATTTAAAAAAACCCATATAAGAATGATTATATACGTGAACTACTGAACTAGTGTGTAAATTCTGCATTTATAATGACGTTTCCGCTTAGACGATTGTATAAACGTTTGAAAATTAGTCTCAGTAGGTCACGATGTCTTAATGCACGTGTGCTTTTTTGTTGTTGTTTTTTTTGGAAAGGGGGGGGGGGGGGGGGGGGTTAACGTTACTATTATAATACATAAGTCGTCCACAGCATTGGTTTTAGGTTTCGGGGTCAGGCCAATGTAGACATTCCGAAGTCCATCGGGAAATCTATGTCACCTAATTTACGACAGACCAGTTAAGTTTAACTTAAGTTCATTTAGATCATCTTTGGCGGATGACAATTTCACACCAAGATCTTAGATTAAGGTAGAATGGTATTATATGTACACTGAGATTTCACTAGGGATGACAGTATATTAGATTTAAAAATATAAACACTATTAAAATGACCCTAAAATGCATTTTTAATGTTAAAATTGGAAAACGCTCCGTCTGTTTCGAACTTATGGAATATATACCAAAAGCTGATATGTTTAAACCTTTATTGTTTATTTCGAAAGACTACGTCACAAAAGGACGTTGTCCTATACCTCGACTCAATCAGTTCTGTCAAGCGTGAGAGGGTTATTCCATCATTTGGTTGTAATTTACTTATAGAAATCATTCTCTTATCTTTTTTTTTTTGCAGATTGGATGGAAACTGGAAAAGTGCGTTGGTCAATGTTTTCCATCCAATTTTTGCTGTTTTTGATTCCTTCCAATTAAAAAATTGAAGTTTCTTTTGTGACGATTTAATATTAAGAGAGACTAATATTGGTCGATAAGCTAATAACGAACTGTCTAATGTGAAGATGGTGATGAGTAAAGGTATCGCCAAATTTTTCGACCAATCAGAACTGAAGCACCAATCAGTTGAAGATATAAAGATGAGAAAACTACACTTGGAAAAAGGAAGAAAGGAGGAAGGAAGGGTAGTGAAAATAAACTCCGGGATATGGCCTGTGCTAATTTTGGATTAAGAAACACGAGGGGTTAAGCCTAGATGTAAACTCATGTAAATAAGATTGGAAATTGGTAAGCAAAGAGATATCCCCTGGCCCCTCCCATACCCCATATCTCCCCTGGCCCCCCCAATACCCCATATCTCTCCCCTGCCCCCTCCCATACCCCATATCTCCCCTGGCCCCTCCCATACCCCATATTTCCCCTGCCCCCTCCCATACCCCATATTTCCCCTGCCCCCTCACATACCCCATATCTCCCCTGGCCCCTCCCATACCCCATATCTCCCCTGCCCCCTCCCACACCCCATATCTTCCCTGCCACCTCCTACACCCCATATCTCCACCCAGTTTCGATGCTGATCAAAAGTATTGCCAATTAGAATATGATTTTAGTAAATCGAGGAGAATTAATCTTTTTTTCTTTTCCTAAAATGGTAAAACAGACACGCAAAGCCACACACGACGAAACACACGTGCCCAGTGTTAAACAAAATAACAATATATTAATACCCTGGTGGTAAGCAAGTAATGTGACCATGGTGCTTCGTGTGCAGTGAACTCACAAAAATTAATACAAACAATCTACAAACATAAACACGACTGCTAAAACTCGACATCACGAGTGAAATCAAACAGTGTGCACTAATGATTCGTTTATTAATAAGTATGACGGCAGTTTTAATCAATCAGGAAGAAAAATAAAAAATTTAGATCTAAATGTATGCAGACGTGTCCACGAACGAGTACATAAACGCAGTTTTCATTGGGGTTTTTTTCCTGTTAGAGTCAACCCGATTTTCCCGTAGAGCTACAGTTCTGCAGCTACCATGCTTCGCCATACATGATGGAGCCGATACAAGCTAAAGCTAGAACCATCCGTAAACGTCGCAAGATTTACAAGACTAGATATTTTCGCATGCTCGGATCTAAAGGGGGTGGGGGGTTCCTGGAAAATTCAAATTTATTAAATTCACATAGTGAAATTTCCGAAGATAGGCCTCGGCCCCCCCCCCCCCCCCAAAAACAAAATCCCCCCCCCCCCCCCCGGAAAAATTTTCTGGATCCACGCATGTTTCGGATTTTCATTTATTGTAGCTATTCGATTTAATTTAAACGAGTTCTACCATTTTTGCCGCGAACACCCACTTATTAAATAAATACTACCGAGCCAATATATTAAGAGCAAAAAAACCCTTAATATTTCCTAAAAATACCAATATCAACTCACATGTAGCATATCAACAGGAATGGAGCACAGCTCTTCTCTCTTTCGTGTTATTAAATGCGTATTATGGCCTGTATCACAGTTTAAAAATATCCGGTTCATATACATTATATAACATACGTACTCGAAAGGGAAATAATCACTGTCAATTTGATGAAACAACGACTTCAACCAAATCTGTTAAAACGGGTCATGTGCTGCCATTGGATGCTTCAAACAACTCTAAATGTGCTCGAAAAGACGTTCAACAATAACAGTACTAGTGATCGGTGAACTGATCGTGTTACACAATCTCCTGTACTTTTACCCCTCACCCCCAACTGATCAAAGTGCTCCTGCTCTAACCTTTCAGCGTAGAATCAAAGTTTGTTTTTATTGCATTTACTCTTTTAAAGCATGTACACAATTACGAATGCTAGCTAGCGCTTTAATTAATTTCCTGCTTAATGTCAAAGTGAAGATAAGGACGAGAATTGGTAATTAAAAAATGTTTGGGTGTCTAAACACGATTGATGTCCTTAAAAAAAACAACTAAATCATATGTCTGAAAACTAGTTTTTAAGGTGGCTCACTACACCTTGAAAAAGTTTCTCAAATCAGCAGAAAATTACTTGATTAAGAAAGATAGCATGATGAATAAGAAGTATTAAAGTCAAATAGGCGGAAAAATATGCAACTTTGGATAACAAATTATGATTTCCAAAAAATGAAAGTAAATATTAATAAAACCCCCAGTCGGATTCGAACTCGTAATCTGCGGTTCATAAACCCGATACTTTAACCATTGAGCTATGATGACATTCAACCAAATCGATTGACAAAAACAATTTAATAAAACATTTGAATCGCCATCTTGTGACGTAGTGTCTTAAAAAGTTTAAGTCTTGATGTAGTGAGATACCTTAAAACGTGAAAAAATATATAAATTAAATTGATTAAATCAAGATAAATAAGTAAAAACTTACTGTTCTACTAAAGGAGGTAGGATGTACGAAAAAATCGAGGTTCACAAATTTAGTGAGATCGAACTTTGATGTTGCATTTATTTATATGCAGCCGGAGGCAAGGGGTAGCCAATGAACGCTGCCGGCAGTCCTCAGTGACTAGTGATACCCGATACTTTAGCGTTACAACGATCGCTCCATAGATTGACAGGTAAGGTGTTTGTCGAGTGAAAACATGCCGCGTACAGGGACTTCCGATGAGTCTAGAGGAGGAGGGGGTGGGTAAAGGAAGTATACGCCCCAAAAATCTCCGTCAATGAAAACACAGAACAACAGAAGTCTCTGGTCAGCGTCTGGAGGTACATGTATTCATACAACACAATTTGATGAAACAAAATGAAATAGAAAGATATCCCTTGATAGTTTAAAGAAATTATACAGCATTTAATTTTCGAAAATAAAACAAAATTACTAATTTCAAATTCCATACCAATTTCTCTCAATAAATAGAATTCTGATATTTTAAAATGGGTAATTTAAATCTTATAAACACTCTATTTCTGATATGAACAAAATGTTGAGCTATGAAATATTTTCGATCTAGGAGTATTAATATAAATACACTTTACACCCTTTTGGTCATGTTGCCACATGGATAAGTTATTGACATCATTACGCTAATAAATATTTAAAATAAATGCAAAAAAACATTGATGTCATTTTAAAAAGAAAATATATAACTGCTTTTGGACGTAAGAATATACATGCAATGCTGTAATCCCTCCCTTCCAAAGATTTCGTGTTGCAGTCAATGTACAATAAATGTTATAGATATGAATAAGCACAAAGAATTCTAACGATTTGTTGGGGTCGAACCCCAATATAAAAGCCTTAATGACTTTTATTATTTAAGTCAGGACAATGAATTGTATAAATTCTAACAATATTTTATCCAAAAATGTTCATCCCCTTAAAATCTTATGAAAAATTTGTTGATAAAAATTTGTCAACAAGTCAAACTTGAAATATCCACTGACAAAAATAAATTGGCACGGAGGTGTTTGGTATGCATGGACAAGTTTGAGCTATTGTAAACAAATTATAGCGATCAAATCAACATTTCGATACATAATGTAGATTTGATTTAAGAAAGAAATGTTGGATAGTTTCAGGTTTTTATTTTTCACTTTCCTATATACGTCTAACCATGGGTACTTAATGTTCTTTTACAATAAGTTTGCAGCATCCTTTGATAACAAATGATGTCTTTGTCCGTGTTTCTCTTTCTTATTAAACCACAGAATTGCCTGCACAGCCTACTGCACCGCCTGATCTCCCAGTTTGATGTCTTTAGCGCACTTTTCTCAGACAAAATCGATAGATGCCGATCTTACACAAACACTGCTGTAAATCCTGGGTAAAACGGAACTTGCATAGTGAGGACTGAATCTAGATTCCAAGGTTTCCTTTCATATTCCATATTTTGATACATTTCTCAATTGATCATACAGAGAAAACCCCATATCAGACGGCACTGTGAATGTCGGAACAATTGTTTCCAACATCTCTATTCTTTTTGATATAGCATATACCTACAAGCGTCGGAATTATAATCATTTGCAAAATTTCTTGCAGTTAAATATGTTCATTACAAAAAATTTTGTAGGATTCCATTTTAGAGCACACATGTATGTCTATGAGGAAAAAAACCCACTGGGAATTGAAATATTTGATGAAGTGGTTATCAATTGAATTTTGCAGCTTTGAGGGATATTTTATATTATTTCACTTTTATTACCTTTCATTGATACTAAACAAGATTGTTGTCGTACATTCGCCATGCGTTAACTTTACTCTGTAAGCCTTTCAGGCTTGGATGGGAAAATTAAATGCTCTACGCGGCTGCTGTCCCGGCGCTTTGGTTCTGTCACAGACTCCCGTCAATGACCGTCCAGTCACTGCAAGCATACCCGTTTCACGTCATCACTCAAACACTGACGACACCCCCCCCCCCCCCCTCAAACAATGACTGTCTCCTAGTATAACCCAAGCTAAACGGGGGGGGGGGGGGGTCATTAATCATAGACTTTCTTATACACCTATATGACGTCGAAAAAGCCATAAATTATTCCTGGCATACAGCAACTCCGATTATGACGTTAAGAAGTTATAGAGCCGGCAAGTCAGAATAAAATAAAGTTTTATTACTGCTAATCTGAATCCAAAATTGTCAAAACAACTTTCAGGGCCAGACTTGAATCTGATATTCGCCACCAGGTCATTCATTTCCAGTGTATGGTAATCTGATTGTAACATTACTTTTTTATTAAGGTCAATGTTCGTAACCTCATCTCTTAGCGTCCAAACACAGGTATCTCGACCCCCGTATCATAGTTAAGAACATTAATTGTCAGAGAGAGAGAGAGAGAGAGAGAGAGAGAGAGAGAGAGAGAGAGAGAGATCTCCTATATTATTACAAGAGGACCAAGTTAATTTGGTTGTAGTGTTTTAGTAAAATGATACATGCATGGAAGCACGTACGTCCCCAAAACGCCATAAGTAAGGGGCAGGGTACAGAACCATAGATGGTGCATACTCCAGTATCTCTCCCCATTCATCTCTAAATGCGCGAACAAAGTCTAGAAGTCATTGTGATGATGACTTAAATGATGAACTATTATCAGTCAAGGCACGTGCACCGATTGTCTGGAAGATATCGCTCAATAACGCTTCCAGCTCATAGATTCACCAAATATATGTTGTGTTTGGTTTTTTTCTTTATCCGCCATATAAACAATGGCATCCAAAAAACACCCCACAGGATCAGAGGCTATTTACACAAAAAGCAGAAGCTGTTTAAACAGTGCGAGGTGAAAATGCCTTGTCGCGATCATCTTTACTTACCAGTAGGGTTTGTGTACTCTCCGCTGGTCAAGACACCCAAACGACAGGGAGCCTTAGTGTTTCGTGGCGAAATGTCAACACTTTTGCACCAAGTCCCAATATAAGATGAACAATGGACACCATTCAGTCGATATCGATGTATTCCGCACACTGAAGCAGGGAGAAGTGAGTGTGATCGGAGAGAGGGAGAGTCCGCGAGTACTACTCACTGAAGAGGAGGGATTCGGCCCGGAACCGATTCCGATCGGACTCAACCAGAGGACTGCTAGACTCGTAATTAATAAAGCTGGAATTGCCGATCATCACAGCTCAGGCGACATGTCTGACTGGTATTTATTATTGATGGTTTCCTCGATTGTAGATAGTACCGGTTTCAGCAAGTGATCACGTGCACATTTCAAAGTTAAAATATTACATCTTTATTCCATCAATATCCACACCAAAGCTCAGCATCCAAGTGATCGTGTACAATTCAAAATATATTTGATGTTACTGGCCTAGATCAACAGTTCCCAGAACAGTTCTATGTTACTGGCCTAAATCAACAGTTCCGAGAACAGTTCTATGTGATGCTCACTCTTTACGACTACAATGTTCTAAGTTAAAAGGTTTGTACATATGGACATATTTATAAAAGGCCACTGTCCAAAACAGAACATGACATCACAAGCCTGTACTGCCACACATTTATAACAAAAACAATGAACAATATATACATGTATATATGTACAGTATGTTGTACAGATTTCCGTTTTGCACACATACACCGTGTATGATCATTACTACGAAGCATAAGTCTAAATTGTGTTCTAACAGGTGGTGTTTATTTTAGAAAGAATCTCATCTTAAACTTTTTTTGTTGATTTAAACTATTTAACCTTGTTTATAGTTGCCTAAAATGAATCAACAAATTAATTGCGTAGTATATAATTTTTTCTTTAAAATAAAAACCGCGTTGATGCCGACGAAATAGAATCAACTCTAGCAAGTACATGGAGAATTATATATATACATGAAATAATGTAAAAACATAAAAAAAAAAAAAAAAAAAAAAAACCAACAACAACAAAAAACAACAACAGTAGACATGGTAGACCAAAAACCCTTCAAAGTTTTTAAGATGACATTTTCCAAGAAATAGTTGTATTGTACCTACAATACAGTTCATAATAAAAGAGAAAGGTATGATATTGTCCACGCTAACTACGTCATACATCTATTGCCACCTCCTGAAGGGTATACTAAACACATTTTTAAACATTAAAGACTGCCTACTTAAGCATACATTGGAGGTAAGACATTGTCAAACACATCTTAGACCATTTCCTATAGGATTAAATAGGGATGTGACACTCTCCTACACATCTAGGACTGTTTCCTATATGATTAAATAGGGATATGACACTGTCATAAAATGTCAAAAAAACACAATGCCAAACACATATAAGACCCTCTCCTATATGATGTCTAAAAGATACGACAGTTTTTTCGGTTTTAGAAGTCTATGTCCAATTATATAATAATCATGCTGTTGGGTGGTATATCATAAAATGTGAGAAAACACCATCATCCTTTATAAAAACAGAGAAAATGAACTTCCTTTCTTTCTTAAAGGGACTTGGACACGATTTGGGTTGAAATTTTTCAAAATTTATTTTTTCATTTTTAATGTTTAGAACAGTCAGTATGGATGTTTTTGATGCTTTGTCAAAATTTGAAAGTCAAATATCAAGTTACATGCGAGTTACAGAGGTTAGAATTCTTTGTTTTGTAAACAAAGCTCAAATCCTGTTTTTGTTTACATATAAGTTTCAATCTAATGTTGCTTTTTGTCGTTGATAAAATTATTTATGAACACATTGAATAAGTTTATTTTGTTTCCACAAGTTATTTTGTCAAACAAATGGCATTTTCTTTACTTTACATTATTTGGAAATAAATATAAGACTCGAGCTTTGTTTACATAACAACGACTTCTTCCCTCTGTATCTCGCTTGTAAATTGACTCCTAACATTCAAATTTTGGCAAATCATTCAAAATACACAAGTAAACTATTTTTTACATATAAATCATAAATAAAATTTTCATCTGAAATCGTGTCTAGGTCCCTTTATAATCGGAGTCTTTTTGCAACCGTCTGCGATATAGATGTAGACATCGAATTCGAACAACCACCAGATGTATATTTAAAAATAAAATGCTTTCTTTTGTGCTTCATGTGGGTATGGAGGTAGCTAGCATTACAGAAAAAAACCATCAAAGTACTGAAGTACTGACGGGAGTTAATTTTATCGATTATTATGTTTTAATATCAACGATATGTTATTTTGCATGGCAAGTAGTTTCCTATATGTATTTGAATTTCCGACAAGAATTTCGTAAAAACCTAAAATGAACCATGTTGTGTAATATTTAAAAAAAATAATTCCATCAAACTACGTATCAGTAATCGAAATATTTCTGAGATATTGTATGGATCCAAGCAATATTGAATTCTAGTCTCGTTTAACCAGACGCTCGGCTGTCTCCGTTAATCTCCGACACGCAAGAGAGACTATCTGCTTGTCGGAGATTAACGGAGACAGCCGAGCGTCTGGTTGAACGAGACTATATTGAACTCTGGCGTAGGAATACATACGACTACAAAAATCTCTAAATTGTTCGTACCATTTAAAATCTGACTATTTACGAGGTATTTATAAATCAGTTTCCTTGAAAAACAATGCTTTAGAATACATTACATCGAATTTATCGATTATTTTTTAGGACTAAGTGTTGTCAGCGGTGTTGATTTGTGCTTAGGTCCAAACACTGTTTCACTTTCGGTTTGCCAGAGTAACTGCATAGGAGAGTTGATTAAAACAAGCTTAGCTTTTAAAAATAGCTTACCGTCTAT
Organism: Magallana hongkongensis; assembly: GCA_016163765.1. Lineage (NCBI taxonomy): Eukaryota > Metazoa > Mollusca > Bivalvia > Ostreida > Ostreidae > Magallana > Magallana hongkongensis. Next base: position 103,110 of record WFKH01011801.1, read on the forward strand.
AGAGCAAACTCTTAACAGTAATAAGTTATCAAAGAAAATTTAATGTTTTTTTTTAATATAAATGTCGCCTTCTTCTACATGACATGGCGTGTGGAACTTATTTTTATGTGCCTTTTAAGCGTGAGTGCCTAAAATTGAGAAATGTTTACAACGTGCTTTTTAGTTGAGAAAGAGTATAGAAGGTAAAAAGAGATCTAAGGAAGGGTCGTATTATTTTAATAAAACCAAAGTTAATACCACTGCGTTCAGCACATGTGTTACTGATATCAGTTTTACCGTATCTAATATGCAAACTTGTTTACGGATATTAGCCTTATCAAATTTTCACATTTTTTGTATTTGCATAAACAATACAAAAAGAAAAGAACAAATTATTTCAATAGACATTATAGAATATTTCTTTCAACTAGTTGTACTGAAAAATTAAAGCCTGAATTTCATTCATTGCAATTGTTATTGTTTTTTCGTTTTCTCACTTTTTAAGATTTGAAATCTATGAAAATTGTTAAGTCGTACGTAAAAAAGATTATCAGAAAATTATCTCCCTTGGACCGAACAGTATTTCAACCAATGAAATAAATGTAAATTTTCACATCACGTATTTTCTACCAATCACAAAGGAGAGAAAGTGCACAACCCGGAGACTGTAAATTATTTCAACTCTTTATACCGTCTTCCTTGGAGCGGTAATCAACTCCCAATAACCCGCGTTTGTTATTTTCTGCAATGCTCGCTGACTTTATAGCTGAATGAAGCACCAAAGAAAACATTTTATTGTTTACATTTACATCTACCTTTGAATCATTTAATCAATTATCAATAAAAAGTAAAATAAAAGTTTGTAAATTATTATTATCAATTAAAACGTTACATAGAAGGAACAGCCAATTTTTCCTTTAATGAGAATGTTGCCATGGTAATCACAATCTAATTGGAAGTCAGAGGTCGGTCCGTGAAGTCCGTAGAGTTCGTGCTCTCAGTGTACCTTTCGTTTCAATCGACAAAGAAATAATTATCCGCGCAAATAAGCAGCAAAAACATAATTAATTATTATAATAGCTACTTGAATTAAAGTTGACATTTTTAAAACAGGTAAACAGTGCATCTGTAACAGTTTTTGAAAATTAGAAGAATGCGTATATTCTTAGGCCGACAGCTAAATCGTGCCTTGGACTTCGTAGATTTTTGTCTAGTCATGCATGTATGAATTTCAAGGTGGTATGGGACATCTGTCGATATTAATGTGGATTAAAGTACATTATCACTAAAATACTTTCACCGTTTTAGAATTTTCAAATTTTACAATATTTAACCAAAAAATAGCTTTTAAAAATATTTAGAGAGGTAAAAATTGTAAAAACCCCAGCGGGATTCGAACTCATGACGTACAGATTCGTAGTAAACCTTCTAACTCACTGCGCTACGCTGTTAGGTGACAATATTGGGAAAGAAACTACTTACATAATTACACTTGATTTTATTGTTTATTTCGATAAACAATACATCACAACATGGAAGTGTCCCATACCACCTTAATCAAGTTTCCGAAAAAAAATAGACTGAAACATATTTGGAGGTGTTAATATATACATGTACATGTACACACCCGTCAAGTTTGATGAATAAAGGCTGTAGAAACCAGTTAATATATACATACATAAGTGTTACATTCAAAGATAAAAATTAAAGAATTCTTATCGCAGTTTAAATTCTTTTAAAATTTTCAGCTCACAATGTTCCTGTGCGGATCACTTAATACATAGAGACTTATCTTGTAATGGGATTAGTGGTGTTGGCAATTAAATATTATTTTTATTTTATTTTCTCTTGTCTACTGTTTTATCATTGATTCCCAGATAGAAAAACAAAATGGAGAAAACCATTCAGAAGAAAGTGGTTTTAATCCCAATATATGAGTCACCAACTCATGCGAGTACTTTCTCTCGGTAAAAAAACCCAAAACTATCAAGGACTTTTTTGATTGCTCGCCACACATACTGAACCATTCCGAAACCTGCAACAGAACAAGTCTTGACCCTGCGTGAAAATGCCATGCCCTCATCGTGAGGAGATCGATGGTTACCCGTCAACACTTCATTGATGAGGGGCGCGAGCAGCACGTGAGGTGGTACCCTAGAGCTCCGCGCCAGATACTGTCCTACATCAAACATACGCCACAACCAGCGAAGCAAAATAAGTGAAACCCGAGTCCGTATCCCACCGTAATAAAAACAACATCAACCAGTGGATCAACATTCTCTTAGCAAATCACAAGTTATATAAGTGGGTCGGTACCCGAATTTCTCCATCACTGTGTATTTTACAGAAAAAGTTAAGGGCCAAAGTCGAACAGTGCATAAGAACTACACTTTCTCTCTCTCTCTCTCTCTCTCTCTCTCTCTCTCTGATTAACTAACAAACATGTAGACGTATATGAAATATATATTCATATAATAGGGTATAAAAAGAGTTAATAAATTTGACGTTGACTGAATATCTAGAAACCGACTGGACCATTTATTTGCTCTTACAGGCATCTGCTGACGAAACATATTCATATTTTTCTTAAACCCCTATATCTAATCGTATTTTTAAATTATAAATGTTACGCACGTGGCCATTGCACATTGAAAATATGGGCGTAGAACAAGTCATATACCGGGAGTATATCATTGCACATTCGTCTTTATTGGAAACACAACTGCAAGAAACTTTGTCTATTCTATTTAAACATTACTTTTCCGTCAAAATATGAATAAAAACGTAGCTACTCGATAGCGCTTCTATTCTTTCACATTAAAAAAAAATCGACATATTTACAACATCCCTAACACAAAGATTTTAACAGCCAAATTCATACATTTTATTACTGTAACACTGGCCGCCATTATAATGCTGACCTCTTTATTTACAATGATCCCGTGACTCGAAATGTATTCGAACACAATAATGCACTTTATTTAAGGAATAAGGAATCATTCTTTGAGTATTTGAGATGATCATGATCAAATACGGTCTGGGTGGTCAAATCCAATAAAGCCCGAAAGGCTTTATGATAGATTTGATCACGTCCGACCGTATTTGATCACCTCATAATATTTAAAGAATGATTCCTTATTACTTGTATTTATATAATTTTCAGCATTTGTACGATTTAATATAAAAATAGTCATTGGTGAAATGAATAGGGCCATACATTACAAAATCGATTGGTAGTGCTATCATAGACAGACACTGGAAAATGTAAGTATGATAACTTGAACAAATCCATCTTTTCACTCAAGTGCAATATCTATATACAAAAATCTTGCATACATTTTATTAAAAGCATACTTTATGCCTAGTATATATGTCTGTTACTTTGAATTCAGTCTTACGTATGTCTTTTACTAATTAACAACTTTTAATTGTCAATGAGTCCAAGAATAATGAGATGTAATGTTACATAACGTTTTAACTCCGAAAAGTAAATTGAGACATGCCACCGGATTAAAAGGATTTGATAGCTTTACTTATGTTCTGAACTTTTTCTATTAATCAAGATATTCATAAATTTCATTTATTTAACCTCTTTCTATAAATATTGCTTAACAATAATTTTTACTAATTTAAAAACAAAGTTTTCCTCACGACACGTGTATAGCAAACAGCATGCATTGTCTATTCAACTATTGCGCAACTGCACTTATTCCCCTACAAGGAACGTTTCTATAAAACACAGTTTAATCATTCCAATGCAGAAGCAGCCAGTTTTAGTATCAATAGTGTCTGGTGTTTTGCACAGATTGTAAGAATATCCGAACTTTAATCATGTTTTTTCATGGGGGGGTTCAAGGAAAAATTCTGTTTGCCAAGGGGGGGGGGGGGGGGGGTTCCGAAATTTTACTTTGTGAATTTTATAAATTTGAAATTTCCAGGAAGGGGGTCCAACCCCTCGATCCCCACCCCCTATAGATCCGCGCATGCTCTTTACATCGTTCTAAACGTTTATGTTCGGGAATATCTAAATCAGCTGTGGGAGATTATACATTTATTTTGATTCACAGATGAATTAATGTTAAACTATCAATATCGGTTTTGTCAGTTGCTGTGTATTAACACAATTTGATCTTTAAGAGGAGGGGATAAAATACTCAGATGTAAATATATCTTCAGAAAATATGTTAAAATATGATTTCTATATAAAAATCGATGTATTCTAGACTGTATGTCTTTTAATTGGTTTTTAATAGTAATAAAATTTGGTATGCTGTATTTTAAGTACTTGTAACCATTATCAAAATACACGTTTCATTTTATTAATCATTTTTTTTTAAAGTGACCACTAATAGTTGTCTAGAAAAGACTGAAGATAACACAGGAAAATATTCTGTGTATGATGAGTATTATTAAGAAAAAATCTGAAAAAGAGTAAATAACAATACCCTAAAATAAGATTCGTCTTTCATAGATGATTGATGATAGTTATACATGTACAATGTATGTCTGTGGTTTTTGTGTGCAATTTGTGAAGGAGGAACTTCTCCTGTATGCAGTGGCATGTTAAGCAAACAAAATGAAAATAAATAGAATGGAGTTCATTAGAGATGCAGAAATAAAATCAGTTTTGAAATGTATGTTTTAAAAACAACTGTTTCATCACAGAGGTCATATGGACATTCTGTTCAGTGTTTTATCCCTTCATAATGCATTGATTTTATAACAATTCAACCCAGGTGACCATACCTTAAGACAAAGCATCCTATGACAGTCTAGATCTGAGATGATATCCACAAAGAGTCTGTAAAAGTCAAACTTCTAGACTCTTTTGAAAAAGTCTCCAGACATTGGTGTGTGTGTACCAGTTACATAAAGTACAGATGATGCGTAAACTTTCAGGGAGCCTGTTCAAACACAGCTTCTAAAATTACCGTCTAACTAATATATGCTGTGTCTTCAAATAGATAGCCATGTTTAGATTGCATTGTATTTAAAATATTTGTTCAATAGACCTCTTTCTACATTCTGTTGTTACAGAAAACAATAAACACGTAGAATCCTAAACATTCCTGCACTTTTCACTTTTAAATTCTATTCATTACTGGCATTTTTTGCTTAACATATAATAATTCAAAGTTTACGCTCTCTCTCTGAGCTTCTTTATAATTTATTTTAAAAATTAAAAACCAAACAGTGCCTTGAAATCAGATCTTCTCTTTTCCCAGGAAAACTTAGAAACATCAATCTGAAATGTTAAAAATCAATATTTTTATTTACATCAGTCTGTGTTGCTTCACACATCATTCAAACAGTTGCCATCTAAGATTACTTATATATGTCAAGGTCAAGCTATGTATATCAAGGTCGAGCTATGTATGTCAGGGTGACAAGTATGGGTGAGTATAGGCTGGGAGGGTTTGTTTAAGACACACAAACCTGAACAGCATGTTGTCGAGGAACTTCAGGGTGTCTGCAAAATCTTCTCAGCGTCTTGAACAACTGGTTACTTGTGTTGTACAAATATTGCTCTGAAATCCAAAAACAGACATAATTCTATATCATTCCCGTTGAAATTAACTGGAATAATTTATATTCATTAAATATTAAAATTATTCCTTTTATACAGATATTGACAGAATCTATCTTCATATATTCTTTATTTTTTCAAAGCATAATTCTATTTGTGGAAATTTCCTTTGAAAAGAAAAATGTGCAATGTATCATTTACAGCTTATCTCTGGTATAAAATATGAAATTAAAAGATCATAATTGTTGGAAATTTTCCATGATTAAGGACACTGCATATAACTCCTCATGGAGAGACTGTGGTTAGCTTTAACTTACTTGGGTATATTTCTGGGTAGACTAGACAGTTTGGACAGAGGGGGTAGCATCCACAGCTGACCGCCTCTAACCTGTGTCAACAACAACTGTACACATCACACAGAACAAAACCTGTCAGTGTATGGAGAATCCAATAGTATCAATCCAAAAAGAAATGTACTTAATAAACAAACAAGAAGAGTGTAAACCATGAATTGGACACTACAGTCAATATCTGAGTGGATATCTCAAAAAACCTCGTTTCTTTGCTCTAAAATAGTTAAATGGGGATCATTTTATTATCATGGCTAGCCTTGGTGTGGAGTTTAATGAATGAAAACCACATTGCTCACAAGATACCCTACTGATTGAACAATGGGTATATCAATGACCTTGGTGACCTTTTGATAGCCTATAAAAATAATAAAAGACGGTTGTCCACTTGTCATGCCCAATCTGTGCAAGACATTTAGATTAAGGCAGCAATTTTAGGTTTAACAACCTATGATTTACTGTCCAATTAACTATGCCCCGTTTTTGGAAGAGGGTTCATGTACAAAAACTTACATAGAAACTCCAAAAAATTCATGAAGAGCAGTAGATACAGCAACATCAGCGCTCTCCAAGACTTTCAGGAACTGGGCTTTACTGGGCAGGTAGCCCCAGTGTAGAATGTGATCCCCAAGAGTGGCTCTGGAGTTCTGAAATACCTCTGTACAAAAACAAAGTGTACTTCATGACCATAATCAACAAGACATCGTACGATTTCAAAAAGACGCAAATCATTCCTCGTACGAGGGAATACTGTTCATAAAAATGTAAGGCAAAATGTGTTCTCTTGTTGTTTGAGGCAGTTGCCATGAACTTTAATTTCACTTGATACCATTAATGAACATTGTGCTATTGTTGCTGTGAAATGTATAGCTGGATTTGTTTGTGTGTTTGTGATTACCTAAATGATCTGTGAACTGCTCCCCAAGGACAGAGAGATAGAATTGGCATCCCTGTCTGTGTAAGCGGATAGCAACCTCAAACAACAGCTCCGGGCCCTTGTCATGTTCCCTGAAATCGATAGGTTGTTTACCAAACTTCATAACAATGCATCATCATTTTAGGTACATTAAAAATAAAAAAAAGAACCATAGGATTTAAAACTTGGCTTATTCAGAGACTATGGTAAACTTCTTAAGATTTTGTAGAACAGAAGAAAGTGTAACAGATACATGTATAAACAGCTACTTAGATTATGGGTTTCCATCTATTAGTCCAGTGGTATTGCTATTGACATGAGATGCACTTGAGTTTAATTCCCTAGCATAATTACAAAAACAATCTCAGACAAAAATTAAATAAAATGTACTTGAGTTCTAGTATAATTTTACATGGTGTACATGTATATTCAGTAACATGTTTGTGGAGAAATTTACCATCTATGAGCCCACACAACATGGTTGTGGAGATATATACCATCTATGAGCCCACACAACATGGTTGTGGAGATATTTACCATC
>WFKH01011801.1:110522-122586 GCA_016163765.1 Magallana hongkongensis
TCTCTCTCTCTCTCTCTCTCTCTCTCTCTCTCTCTCTCTCTCTCTCTCTCGTGCATGCGAACCCATAAGTAGTTTTAACTTTGGAGTTTAGTGGTTTATTCAGACTGTCTCTACCCCTCCCATTCTGGGACCCGTCTGATCACTTGGGGATGCACTCGCACAATTATGTCAACATGATCTACAGAATCAATGTTGACACAGAAATTCGACCTGATCTGCATATTTCAAGGTGAATGTTTGTACATCTTCTTCCGCGCTGGTACTCATAATTCTATTACGAGATTTGTACAAACAAATTAATGCACATGACCACACAAAAGGTCAAATAGATCACATGATTCGTGCTGGGTTCATTCAAAGTCGAAGACAAATCTACCAGTCGATTGAAATACAAGTAGTGTATCAGTCGGGTATACCCCATTTGTACAGTTCTAGGGTTTTAAATTGAAATACATGTACATCTTGTTTCATTCAGTGCTTGATGTCAGAGAAATAATCCTTCTTAGGACCAATCAAGATATTTCATACTTAATTAAATTTAATTCAATACAACATACAAATAAAAGAGAATGGAAATGACTGAGTAATCAAATTCTAGAGCCAAAATTTCTCCCTATTAAAGGACATTAGTTTACTTCACTATTTCGGAATCAAAAAGAAAAAGAAAAAAAAAAGAAGAAGAAATGACTGAGTAATCAAATTCTAGAGTCAAAATTTCTTCCTTTTTAAGGACAGTAGTTTACTGCACTATTTCGGAATCAAAAATAAAAAAATTTGCTTTTTTTGCCAGTATTTGTGTCTTTTTGCAAAGTTGTATGTTTCAAAATATTTTGTATGGATAAAATTCCATTTAATAATAAAATCGCTAATTAGACTTCACAAACGATGATTTCAATGAAATATTCATACTTTAATATAAAAATTATTCATTTCACATCCAAAAATGGAAAACTTTTACGTATAAAACGTGGACTTAGAAAGGCGGTGAGATCTATCAAATGAGATAGAACAGTGTGGGGTTTTCAGGGGAACAAACGTTGTATTGATAAGGAGCACAAAGGAAGCGGGAGAGACGAAGGCGAGAGACCCCCATCGCACCTGTATGACTGGCCAGCTAGAGGAGGGCATTTTTCTGATATCGACCCAATTTAATCGAACATTTAATCTTTTAAATTACCGACAGACGTGCAGGAAAAGTCCGGAGAAGTTTTAAATTTTTATCAGTTGCGGTATTTTTGTTCAGTTATCGCAATTTTACAGTGTTCATTGTTTATGCTTTCAAAATTTGATGAAATGCTGATAAACCTTACTCTATAAGATCTATCTTATCACCCCCTTCATACTGTAATACAGTCAATATACGTGTGTATTTTAATAGGCACACGAGCTGGGTCGCGTCCTGAAAAGATCGTAATGACCATCAATAGACAAAGCGTTATGAACATTTTATACATGTACAGTTCTTCACAACAACTTATTTAAGAAATTGACAGAGAAAAGACGGTAAAATGATTGGGAAGGTGACGATTACAATGATGATGACCCTTTTCCCGTTTTTACATTGGGACGTCGCTTTTTTGTTTTTGTTTTTATTTGATTTCAAAGATTTTTAAAAGTTCACAAATATCCGTAGTAGAAAGTACAAAATTTGTTTATCTTGAAAATGAAGTTTGAATTAAATTATATTTCATGATTTTTTTTTAAATCCCGATAAACCCACTAATATTAGTTTAGTATTTATGTTTTTTTTGTTTTCGTTGTTTTTTTTTTTTGATTTTTCCTATTTAATTTAATAAAAGTTTGGAGAATCTTTTGTTTGAGGTGGTATCGCAACTTTATTTGTCAGTGGTCCCGTGTGTTTTAACTACGATATTTTCGGGGCTTTATTTTTCTTTTGTAAATTAATTTTTCAATCGTTTAAATTTACTTGAAATGATATAAGTTAAATTCGGTGCAATAAGTTTCAATTGTTCGGGGTTTTTTTCAAATAAACCACTATTGATTTACATATCTAGAATATTTCGTTGTACGTTGACTGATTATTTATTGTCCGATTAAAAAAAAAAAAATACTACTTTAAGTGAAGACTCGAAAAATATATGTTAAAAATATAATTGGATTAAAAAAATATTCAAAGAACCTGCCTATATGTATTTAGTTACAAAAGCCTTGAATCATAAGACTGTTCCTGATGTCAGGTATTTGTATTACCAAGTTGCTAGTGTTTTGTGGGCCATTATTGCATTCGCTTGATTGTGGACAATTCCTTGAAGTTTCGTTAATATTATCTCTCTCAATCCATTATTAGGAAAGAGAAACACACTATTAATTATGAATCATGCAGTACATGTAGTTTAAAATTGCATGCATAAACTTTAACATAATTGGTGAGCTCTCCATTACAAAAGTGTAAAGAAGCCAATCGGAATAGGGCGTAATTGTTCGTAAGAACGAGGAAAATCCAGTGAGTTGGTTCACGGTAAATGAACTTATACAAGTGGTCCCGGTTTGGTTCCAACTTTTACTTGTTTAAAAATACTCCATGGACAAAATTATGCATAATCATTAGAATCATCATTTTTGTGTTTTTTATTTAGAGAAAAAAAAAACAATTGGGTATGTATTACGTATATTTTTTTTTCCAATTTCTTTTAACCTTTAAAAATGGATTTACACTTCTGTTTGCTTAAAAATCGTATTGTTTTGGTTAAACTTCATGTACGTGAATATAAAAGTGGATTCAATTGATTTTATATCAGGATAGAAGATCAAAATTTCTTAAACCTTTTGTATAGTATATATTGTAAATCATATTCCGACCAAAACAAATTGCCAGTAGATGTAATGGAAGAGGAGGGGGGAGGTCCTTCAAATCTTATTGATTTTACATATATTAAATATTTTATTTCATTTAGTCAGATATGAAAACGACGGGACTGTAATAATATTTATTTAGATTATTTTAGCCAAAAATAATTTATCTTTTATTTTACGTACGTTCTATTCTTCCAAAGTATATTTTTATAGTAATGTATGAAATACTTTAAAACAAAATTCGAAATATTAAGAAGTGTTTAAAAGTATTATTTATATACTGGTATTTATTGGCTTATTTATGAAGAAGTTTATATCTTTGATAATCCATATTCTTTACAATGTGTTTAAAATCAATAATAAGTCTACATGCAAATTTATTACAAAACATATGACCCAATAGTGATTGTAAAATATAGATTTACAAGTTATATAAACATATGGGCTCACAAATTAAATTAAATCTTTGAGTAATTCTAGTCTGAAATTTTCTTTACAAAATGTTTTATATTTTTTTTTTATATTATATTGATAATTAATCAACGGAAAAAAATGGCGAAGGGGATACGCCCCATTTGTTTTCAACATATTTCATTGCATATTGTTATGTACATGTATATATTGCATAAAAAAGTTTGAACAAACGTTCTTTCAATTTTAACTTATGATTATTTAAAAATATATAATTGATAACAAACGTCATTTTAAGAAAACAAAATTTATAGAATGGAATTATAGTAATTAATAGTTGGTTTAATGCGTAAAGAAATCTGTTTGTGATAATATTAATTTTTGAAACAGCAGCAAAACTTTTTGCAGTTCATAGATATCATATGTTTTACTACCCCAAAATGAAACATATGTGTTAATATAATGTAGTTCATCCGAACGGGACTACACATGCATCAAAACTATTATTTTTAACAAATAAGGAAATAATGGTAACCATCTTCTTATTTTTCACATGAACAGTTAGGGTGTGTCTACAATATTTCTTCTGTATAGATCATGATATAGTATACACCTATGCCTTAACTTATCTTTGCTATAATATAAATATTTTGGACTGGAACCATTAAATTACTTTTAGTATTAGATATGCCATTGATAAATTGATTGAAAGTCGGTGCTTTTTTACAATCCATTTGTAAAACATTCCACTTATTTTAAAAAAGCATCTGATGTTTTAAAATAAAGTTTAAATTTACATTTTGGATATATATAATTATCTTCATTTCGAGTTCTTTATCTCGTATCTGTTTCCTGAAAATACTCTTTTAAAAGTATTTGTGTATGAACAAGAATACTTGATACAAGGGCGGCCACTCTCGCACAATATGTTTACTTTTTATTTTGCGATTTATCATAATCTTATGATAATGATAAAAAATATCATTTGATGAAGTGTACACAATTACATTTTTAAAAGATGAGTTGCTTTCCCGTTTGTATTGTAAAGAACAATTCAAGTTAAATCCACACACTTTATCGGTATTATAGTATAAAAAACAGGGGCGGATCCAGAATTTGAAGTTAGAGGGGGCGCCAGTTTTAGGCAGGGGGCCTGGGGGCCGCCTTGAGGCCCCCAATGGGTCCAGGGCAAAGCCCTGGTGGGAGTCCAGGGGGCGAAGCCCCCGGAAGCTCCTGGATTCTAGAGATTTTGTAGGGTAAAAATGAAGTCTTCAAATTTAGACTTTTGTGATATTTCTTCTCGTGATTATACTTAAAAGTAAAACAATTGTTTACAATTTTTTAAGGTTTGTAGATTTAAGACCTGCAGTAATCCCATTAAAAACCCCTACCTTGCAGAAATATAAAGAAACATTTCCTTTTATTTTTATGGGGATCCAGGGGGCGAAGCCCCCGAAAACTGCTGAATTCTAGAGATGTTGTGGAGTAAAATTGAAGTCTTCATATTTAGATTTTTGTGATATTTCATCTCGTGATTATACTTAAAAGTAATAAAATTATTTATAATTTTAAAGGTTTGTAGATTTAAGACCTGTAGAAATCCCATCAAAACCATCTGTCTTGCAGAAATAGAAGAAACATTTTCTTTTATTTTTTTTCTTACGAATGGCTGTAAATTTATCAGTTTTAAAAAGTATACTTCAATGGGACGATGAAAATGAAGTTTAAAAAAAGATAACGATGACAGCTTGTATCATAATAAACATGGAAGAGTCGTTAAAAACACAAGCAAGTATAACCAATTACTTAAAGTTGAGTGACTGGTCACATTTGAACCCATGGAACTAAAATGGGCTTTCTATGCACGTTACATCATTGAACCCAAGGGTTTTCTTCATTCTACACCGTTGAAATTAGTCTAATGTAGAGAAATTCCATGAGTGTCCAAAAAGTTGATAATTAAGACTCGCAAGTTGTACATTTTATTTGCCAGAAGGAGTTTGATTTAACTTTATTTTGACAATTTTAGGGGGGGGGGCACGCGCCGGGTGCGCCCCCCCCCTTGAATCCGCCACTGAAAAATAGCATATGAACAATTTATCTGACACGGTCTACTATACATCAATAGCACATACCGACATACCGAAACAAACCGAAGTTATCGCTCGATAAAAGGGTAAAATCTTGTAGTAAACAATTTAACATTAGCAGCCAGATTTTAAAAATGAAATACCAAGATGTCTTAGAAGAGTCCCCATAGAGCTTATTATTTAATTGATTAACTGATTGGTGGACTGCTGCATTTATTTGTTTATTTACGTGTATTTATATATTTATTTTTATCTAATTCATCATATACATCTTCTTACGACCATATTTTACGATTTCAACCAGTCCACAGAGAGTATCTAAAAAAGAATTGATACAATAGATTCCAAATGCATAATTAGTCTTTTTTTCCCCCAAAATCCAATCTAAAATATGTTTTCTTATTAGACGTTCTATATAATAAAGTTGGAAAGTGAGCACAAGGCTGCTGTTTTTAATATTTTTTAAACTAACATTTCAGACAAAAATAACAAACTAGAATTTATGAAAAGTAAAAATTTGGAAAATATATCATTTTGTTAAACGTATCAAATCAAGACCATTAATGTTTAAAGATAAAGATTATATGATTCAATTATAGTTCTATAAATAAGTATCGTAAATTGATTTCATAGTTAAACAAGTTTAAATACTTTATCAATCGCAAAACGAAATGAACCTCATGTTACGTAGTTATTACCGTGCATCTGGCAATGAATAGAAGAATAGAACTCATCCTAGAAATATTTTATATATGGATATTGTTTCAGTTCTTTATTTAAAAATAACCAAATTGGTTTTTTTTTAGAAAAAAAATAACCGCAATTAATATAGAACTATGGTCTGTATATATACCGGTTTTTTTTAAATCTTTAATTTACTTTTTAAACTCTGAAATGGACAAATAATATAATATATAATCCGACTAGCGACAATGAGGCATAAACTACATGTATATACACAAATAGTACATGCAGATCGTTACCCAAAATTACAATTCAGTTTTTCATGATTCGTGTAAAAGAACACGTCTCCTCCACCTTCTTATAGAAAATAAGCATTGACATTAAACATTTGATTTGTGTTTATAGTGAATTATTATTTCTGCCTAAAATGCTATTTTATGTTTAAAAAGATAATAGTTCGTATCATCGTTTTGTTTTTCATTAAAGAGATAAGATTCACATTTATTTGTGTGCTCCTTTTCTAGTACTTTCTAAAGAGGATGTCGGTAAATTGTTATGATCAGTAAGTAATGAATATAATTCATTATTAGCCATATTTACAATCTATACCCATGATACATTTACATGTAGTTTACATTTTAATTCATAGTATTAAATTCTTGGCATATTTCACGAAGGAAAACAGTAAATTGCTATTTTTGTATAGATAATGTTAACTTAATATTATAGTTAATATTACATAAATCATTAACAAATAAAAAAAAATGTTTTTTTGAAGCAGCAGCACTTACCTAACTTCGGTGGCCAGGTTAAACGATAATCTTTGGTGGGATAAATTAATCCCTGGTGCAACATGATGACCGCGTGGTATAATTAGCTGCTTTAATTACACGACAGGAGAATGGGATGACTTTTTATCACTGTAAATACTGCTATCATTCACTTTCCCTCAGGATATTTCTCCACCGAATTGTCACACTCTGTGGGGAGAGGATGGTTTTGTTGTCAATAGGACATACGTGTACCATGAGCACGGCCGATGCCAGAAAAATGCTCCCCCTGTAAGGTCAAACATCAAACAATATTTGTTTTTAAGCCTTAAAAGAAGTAGCAAATCCCTCAAATAACCTATAAATGGATTTTGTGTTGTAAGATGGCATCTGTGTTGATTCAGAAATGTTTCAACTATACCACAAGGGATTAATTAGCTTAAGAATTCAAAAAGACAGATTTTTCAAACAGATTTTAATATGACTTATTCATGTGGGTGCTACATAGCTATCCGTTCTGAAAATGCAATAATCATACTTATTACAAAATTTGTATAGAGAAGGATAGTGTACATTAAAAGTAGAAAAATGTTAGTGTACGTTAGAAATTTTCTCTTCTGATTTAACTTCAGAGAAACCAATATTCTCCATTTTGGCCTGGGTGGGCAACAAGCACGTGGTAACCCAGGTATTTCCCTGCTTCCTGATTGGTCCAAATTGTCACTCAGACCTGGAAGATACATAATTGTTTCCCTAGTTTATATCCTGCTGTTTTCTTGTTTAAGATAAAGATGTAGATGGTTTGATTAGGCCTCGGTAAGAAGGCCTGGGTCCCGTGTTCTGTAGTATCGTTCCTAGCCAAGATATCACTCACTTCAAAGAGAACTGAGTCCTCCCTAAGCTTGGTGTTATTTTCGGGAGGGTAGGCTGTGTTTTAACGAACTTACCCCTCGTCATCATTAAAGGCAGTAACAAGATAAAGACACTTCATATCATATCGTAGTTGGAGATGAAATCAAATATTGACGTAATATTGATGTTGGGATTCAAATGATTTTTTTCTGTTCAATTGTAATCGCTTTCATAAGCTAAATCATCAGACTGTTTAATGTACAACGTTTCTCGTTTTGGATTCTTTTTAAGTGTTTGATTTAATAGCTTATGTAAATAATAAACATAAAGCAATGTAAACTGTTTTTTTTTTTTAAAGAATTTCCTTTTCTGTGGATGTCTTACTCAGTATCAAATTAAAGTTGCATGTTACTCAACTATTTACGACATATATTAAGACTAAATCTATGTATGGCACGCCAAATTCACAAAAAATGAGCTAAACATAGTTTGACATTTGATAAACTAAGTTTATCGACTGTAAACTTCAGTTAACAATTCAAAAACTATACTTAACGATTCGTTAACTATAGTTTTCATCTGTAAGACCATATCTAACGGTTGTAAACCCTATAGTTTACAAAATCAATGCTAATCTAAGTTTATTTGTAAATTATCGTTAACAATAGATTTTGCTGATAAATATAGATTCACTTCTGTAAACTATAATTTACATCCGTTCACTATAGTAAAGAGTTGTTAATTATAGTTTCACATATCGTGAAATTATTTTAATCAGATAAACTATGTTTTGCAATCGCAAATGATCATTGTTTTCAGTTTTAATTATTGTTTACACTTCTGAAACATAGATTATCGCGTTAACTATGTTTTACAGATGTAAAATAAAGATTAACATCATTAACTTTAGGTAGTTTAAGACCCGTAAACTACAGTTTACAACCGATAAACTTAGTTTATCGACTGTGAAACTATGTTTAGCTCATTTTTGTGAATTTGGCGTGCCATATCCATGCTCTAAATTTTACCTGATATGGCAATGTATAATATAAAAAAACAACTGATGATGTACTTTTGATTCGACCAGTGCTTCTAAATTGTAGCCTTCAATAAAAATACCTTTATAAACCATTTTTTTTTTAAATCATGGATATAGTTGATCTGAACTTTACAATAAAAATATCCGACACAGAAATAAAGCCCATGCATGTAGCATATAAATCATACAGATCTAATAGATCCTTTGCTTTCAGAGTTCTCTCCCCGTTTCCGACTGGACAATAGTTGTCTGGTTAAAGCGGTCGTCAAATGTTTTTTCCTAATATTGCCCATATATTAATTGATGCTGGGTTTTTTTTTATCAATAGAAACAAATCCCTCAATATTCCCAGAATTAATGGATAAATTTTGTCTCTTTTTATCTCGGGAATTTATTTTTAAGCGGTTAGCGTATACGCTAAACGCTTTATGTCATGTAACCAAAACTATTACGCAACCCGGAAGCTTCGTCAAAGCGCTACCTATAATGAATCAAAGTATTGAGAACACTGAAAGTCAATCTTCATTTAATGTAATTGTACACTTTTTTTAACAAAAATGTCAAAATCACATTTATCATCCTAATATAGTGGTTGTTCTTTTTAATGATGCAAACATTTGTGTTTTGGCCCAGAGTGGGGTAAAAAAAACCGGCAGTTTATCATGACAACAAAAGAATCAATAAAGTTTGAAAGAAAAATCATTTTCGAGAAATAGAAGTGTCGTGATATTACATTATTACGTCTTATAAGGATATCATCTTCTGTTTCTGTATGCATAAAGTTAGATTCGCAATAAAAATATCTTTTGGGAAGATTCCTAATTTCTATTCAACACATTTGTCACTACAAGTTCCATAGACTAATAGCCCTCTCCTAAACTATCACATACAATTACCCGTGTGTTGTGTGAGTTAAAATGGAGGGTGATTCCCATGATTTGGTGTATATTTTACACTCGACCTCTGTTTTTAATTGAACTTTGAGTAATCACTAGCTTTTATTTTATTGAATTATTTATAGCTGGAGGGTTATATCCCCCTATCTTTTGTGTAAATCGATTTGCAAGATAGATCATGTGTTCTTATACTCAGTACTACATGTATGTGAGTTAAAACTTAGAACGTACTTCTTGGCAATGTATCGTTATTATATTAAGCTATGTTTTTAGAAAACACATACACTGGTATTACAGAAAAGGAAAGATACTGGCTATAGTCATACCGTAAAATGTTGATTTTTTCAGCATACGAAATTTATATGCAGTGTATGCAAATAGATGTATTCCAAACAAAGTTGCTAACCGCTTCCCAGTACTATCAGTACTTTGATTTTTTTTTTTTTTTTTACTTTTTATTTTTGACATTCGTTCGTCATTAGGAACATGCATAATTCTCCATCGACTCGAGGAATTGACGCTTCTTCGTAAACTCAAATGAACTGACTCTTCGTTCCATCTCAGTTCAAGAGAGTTTTACATTCGTTCTACATAGACCAAAGAGAATTGACGCTAAGTAAGCCCTTGTTTCAATGATTGAAGTTGACGCTTGGTCCTGTTGATATGTACCGCTGTCTTGCTTCACCTACATACAAAAATGTCTGGGTTTGCCAGGTTCAGATTCTGAGTTGCTAGTTTGTAAAACTTTAAACTACATATCACCAAAGAGCAAAAATCCAAATCCAAATGACTTAAAAAGATCTAGATATACTTTGAAATTCAAGGCAGGAAATGAAGAACGGAAAACATGACGAATTTTCCTAAGCGAACCGCACGCGAACGCCTGATGAAATGTTTCCCCCTTTTAGATTCAACAAGCAAATAAATACCATTTTCATCAAGCCTTATCAAGATCCACCGAAATTTGTTGACACTTGTTTATGACAAACTTTGCATCTTCTTGCAATACACACTAACCGCTGAAGAGAAAGGTTTCAAAAGGAAAAGATAGGGGATAAAAAGGAGAGGAGGAGAGAGGCTAATCTCTCGCGTGTTCTCAAAAACAAAACCATTTAATGAATGGCTCTGTTTCATGTATCAAACGGCTTAAATGCATTCAATATGTGTATTTATATACATTTGGTGTCTGGTATTTCTCGGCGATACAAACTATTTTAAGACGTTTACATCTTTAGGGGAATTATCATCAAAATTCTAACGACATGACGAAAACGAAATGGCTTTGTTAGTGATTTTCCTTCCATCTTGTCAACCTGGAATAACTCTCTCTCTCTCTCTCTCTGTCGCTCTCTCTCTGAACTTTAGCAATACTGTACTCATAGACTCGCTATCACAAAACCTGTAAAATTAAACTTCTTGTTAAAATTGGTAGGGGAGCTTTTCTATAAGTACTATAGTAATTAGTTGTAAACACAGAATGAGAAATGGCCTCAACTGTCTAACCACAACAGTAAAATATGAAAAATCAAACATATTGATAATATAAGTATTATTATTAAATAAAATAAATATAAAATATCCAAAAAAAAAATATTTACATTTTATTGATAATATCACATATGATCAAATCCCCAGTAAGAGTTTCATCTCTGAATGAATAGAAATGCCTTCCTTTTTTAGACAGAAGCCACGAAATAGAATTCCCCACTAGGGTGTGTAGACCTGTCAAGTCGTAATTAATTCCAAAATCAACAAATTCCGCATAAACGGGAAATTATGTCTCTTGATTTTCATTACACATTATGTCTGTTCTTACAAAGTATCATGTAATTAAAACTCAGCATGTGGTTAATGGCCGCCTAGTTAGGTTTGTTCTTGTTTTAATTCTGATGCAGGGCATCAAACAAAGC
Organism: Magallana hongkongensis; assembly: GCA_016163765.1. Classification (NCBI taxonomy): domain Eukaryota; kingdom Metazoa; phylum Mollusca; class Bivalvia; order Ostreida; family Ostreidae; genus Magallana; species Magallana hongkongensis. The sequence goes on from WFKH01011801.1 coordinate 121,989, forward strand.
TGCCCTCTACGATTCTCCCTCTCGACTCGTCGGTCGGCATTCCAGTCCCGTTGTCCCGTGTCACGGAGTCCGAGAAAGCGGCAAGATTCTCCTGGACTCGAAAGAGAAAATCTCTTGAGTGAATACAAATACTCCAGCTTATTTACCTAGATGAGCTCGCCTATTAATTGTTATTAATGACTGCGCGTTTGAGGGCTGAGGAAGTGATAAAAGCAAGGTTACATGGGTCCTTTAACCAACAGTGACAAATGGACGTGTAATGAGCCTCCCCCTACCAAAGACAGAGCTCTCCTTGTCAACGCAACACTTTTAATTCATTAAATTATAATGGTTTTTAACGTGGAAAAGTTAATATGATTTGGAGATAAACTACACATTAATAAATGAAAGTCTGTTTGTTCTGACACTGGACCAAATATAACTCAGTGAATCACGAGGCCGAGATTTCGTCAGCAACTCCGCGTATCTTTTACTGCCACAATACAGAACTTACCGACTTCCTGGCCAAGATAGAAAAGTGTACTTGTTAAATACCGGTATGTGTTTAAGAAAGAGAGAGAGAGAGAGAGAGAGAGAGAGAGAGAGAGAGAGAGAGAGA
>WFKH01011801.1:127372-169222 GCA_016163765.1 Magallana hongkongensis
TCTTTCTCTATGTTTTTGTGTTTTTATATATTCCTTCATACATACATACGAACCTTTAAATGTCACTTATTGCAAATCGACACAATGCACACAAATTATTAATGAAATTAATTTTCTGTCCTTCATTTAATCTTAAAAATCGAGGAATAAAGTATAGGTTGGATTTTTACCCCCGCGTTTCCGATCAATATGCACATACCGAACAGACCCAAAAGCTTCAGCGATCGCCTTTGATAACGATTTTTAATTTAAGCCAGATTTCAGCAATTTTATCGAGTGTCAAATCCGCGAGTGGCCACCATCGACAATTTGATAAGACTGAACAGTTCTGTGTTTAATTTGAACTTTCCTTTCGGTATTGCGAGCTTTTATTATTAACCTTTTTCCTCACCATCCATCAAATGTCCTTCTGTCCCTATTGGTCAATTGTAATCCTTTTTTCTCTTTAACATTGTTTGAATCCGTGCTGCATTTTCTAAGAGAGAAAGGAGAAGATCTAGAGAAAAGCATTTGGATTTTATTTATATTCGCTCCAAACCCTTATATACTGTTTAAAGTCAACAAACAAATAGTGCTTTATTTCCACTTTTTATTTACAAAGTCATATACTTGTATAATTTAATGTTTTTCAATTTATATATAACATAATTTTCGCGCTTTAAGCCGTGTATGTCTACTGCCCTATTGTACATCTGACACACATCCATCTTAAGACAATAATCCCGGTAGAGTTTACGTGTACGGCTAATTCAGAGGACCGCTTTGCAGAAAACTTCAGCCAACGCAATTGTGCAAACTGGATTAGAAGATAGAGGGGGTATTAAGGGGTCTCACTGGAGTCCCCCAAAGGCTTTTAGGGACTTAAGCTTCGGACAAACACTAGCTAACGGACACGACTGTTTGTCTGCGGCTTAAGATCCATTGCGATAATAACAAGGAACGGTTCCTGCACAATATTTAGGATTTAGATTGTGTCAAACCAAACCTACGTGTAGTATCCCCTCTGCAAAGGTATATAAAGTCCATAAAATTCGGATATATCATATATATACTTTAATTTGCATCAATATCAAAAGAGCATAATAAAACAAATTGGTCCTCCTTGTTTATCTAGTATGTTCTGCTTTATACAAGTAGCTTCTTGTAACACTCAATATAAGGATAAAACGCTACAGTAATATCAGTTATCAATAAGTTTATTTATTCACATATTTTGACTTTAAGAATTTATGTGCGCTTGAAATTAGACATGACAAGAGTGTTGAAAATCAGTACATGTATACACCTACATGTCATGTATAATGTTCTGTGATTTTTTATTACATGTTACTGTTTTACCCGTAAACAATTAGTCTACCCATTGGACTGATATATCTATACCACTGAAAATATCAAACGAAGTGTCTTTTAACAGGAATGGGTAAACAATTTTTGTTCGCCCATTAGAATGTATGAAATTGAAAATATCAAACGAAGTTTCTGGTATCAAGAATAAGGTAGATCGGGCTGTTATCTCAAACTGGACCCTGGTCAAACCAACCTAATATAATTCGGACAAATTCTCTAATAATGACCACTAAGGGATACTGTAAACAAAAGAGCTTCCCTTGGGAATGAACGACGCAGATCTCAGAGTTAGGCGATACTCAGATTTATGTATCTCACAGGTTTTAAATTGTCTAAATTTTACACCGATGTGTATGAGAACTACATTGTATTCAGACATGGCCAAACTTTCAGAGTATCCATGACAGATCGACATAGCATATTTGAATAATTTTTAAAAAGTGAAGCAGACAAAAATTCGAGTTGAAATTCAAAAGGTTTCATTTACTTTTCTATTCTTGAAAAAAATCCCAGAGTATACCTTTAACAACCTGGACATGATTCTTTGATGTGCTCTTAAACTTTTTTTTCATTTCTTCAGAGCCCGATACAGACGACAGCCCGGTCTTCACTGATGACGAAAGCATTGTAGGAGATGACGACAAAACCGGAAATCAAGAGACTACATCGGAAGGTCTCGGCAATCAACAACCACAGAAGAAAACTGTTGCTCAGATTATGAGAGACAAAAAGAAGCAGACTGGCATGACCCTACAATGGTGAGTGCTTTAGTGGTCGCATGTAGATCATGGTTCGAATTTGAAGTTCACTCTACTTACAAGATTGTGAAACAATCTTTTTTACTGCGTAAACAAGTTCATAAAGACCCCACAAGTGTTAATTTTTGCAAGTCATGTGACAAAAAAGACGACAACTCATTTTATTTTTATTTTTCAATTATTGTTGAAGTATTTTGTAAAGAAATGAACAATCATCTTAACAGTTGTATATTGATTTTTGAAAGTTAAGATAGATTTGTTTATACAAAATATGTTACATTTCTAAACACACTCTAAGCTCTAAAGTGACACGTGTTTTTATATTTGATTCATAAATTCCATCAACTGTATTGATATCTGGTGCCCACAATTTGATAAGGACCTCTCGTACTCCACATTTTACACAATTAGATATTATTCGTGTTGTGAAGAGCATTTGTTTCAGACATGCACGAACCTTTCCTGTCCAGAACCTGCGCACTGCATGAGTCGACATTCGTGTCTCAGATTGTCGATTGGGGGTAGCTGATTCTTTGTTACCCTTATCTGCCATTGTATAAGCCCTTTCTCTGGTTTTCATATTCTGTAAGGCACAATAAACAATAGGACTTAATTCTGCCATAAAAATAGAACACAACTATGATTAATGAAAACCTCTAGAGAGGTACAATATGCCCCCATGTGCATTTTGACATTCGGGAATTTTTCGATATTTTTTACTTCAAGCAAATCTGGACGGGGTATCCTTGATGAAGTTATATGTATTAGCTGAATGTATAAAAGAAAATTATTTCCGGAATAAACATTCGTTTAATGTATACAAATAGACTGTGCTTTGGGTGACTAAACAAGGAAACAGACATGCCACGTGACCATTTGGTCAAAGTACAATTTCTGAGGTCGTAACTCATTCTATGGGTTTTATACACCTCATTTTTCCTCCTTACTGTGCGTATACCAATCGAAAACCTGTCCATCGATCAAGATATATTATAAAATATTTAAAATCAAGATAAACCCATCCAACGATAGATAGAGGTCGTTTGGAAAACCCAAACAGGCATAAACCGACTGTTTATTTTTGCCAAAATATGCTCGAGAAATCATTCGGCAAGTGTCCTCTTCATGTCAAACTTTTCAAAGCAGTTTGGTCTTGAGAGTAGTCAACAACTATTGATAAACAGATAAGACCCATTGAAGGTATATTTCAATATCTCTCAGCTGAAAACATTTTTGTACTTGTATCGTCAGATTTGACGGTTAACGGCCGATTGCGCCGCGCCCGCGCGCTCTGTACGCCGCGCTGTATCGATAACACATAGACAGTCCCGACCCCAGTATCCAACTGGGCTTTATATATGTGAAATTCTGCTCACGATCACAACTCATATTTGGCCACCCAGCAGGACCCTTCCACACTCGGCATCGATGTGCAATTTATCAAAATTGCAAGGTTAGAGGTTTTTATAGATTTTGATGTCGCATACTTGAGGATATCTTTCCAGTGTCTCTGCGCAGAGTCGCAAGCCTTCTGATCGATGCACTAGAATCTGCAGGCTTCTTCTGCAGGTTCCAACTCGACTTTGTTCTGAACACCTGAGTACACTCTTAAGCTCTCCTCTCATGTACCACAACACTGTAATAATAAGTACGTTATCGTCCTCTTCTTTTGCACTGTATTTGCACATCAAGGTTTGTGTGGTCATAGTCGTGGTGCATTCTCATCTAAAACGCATAAAGACAGATGCCAGCGTCATATCATACTATAATATGCGTCACACGCCATTTTATTACCCTATATGCATTTAGTAAATTATCATTATACACATAAAGTTCTTTATTGGAAGGAATATTGAGCAATTTGAAACTTCATAAAATGCATGATTTATGCAACCAAATGCATATTTAGCCTTACGTTGCTCTAAGCCATAAGATAAGGTATACATGCTTTAGGCATTGATGTATTTAAATACAAATGTTAACATGAAAATATATCACTTAATAATTTAAACAGGTATCTACAATTTCTTTGAGAAATGTCCAAACAGATAGAATTTATTCCGTTTAAAACTATACACTAGTCTATTCACATGTATACAGGTGCACAGAGCGATAGGGGGAACAACGGAGCCATTTTTATGCATATTTGAATAAGCCTGGAATTTAATTTATAAATCCTTTGGAGTTTATAAGGTGTTAGAGAATCGGGTCCGACTAAGTCCTCCGATTTATTCCATGCAGTCAGAAAACGCATCGATATATATGTCCAAATATTTTTAAATAGAATATGAAGGGTATTGAGACAAGTCTGAGGAGTAATTAGGATGAAACTTCAGCAGAGGTTTCGTCACCATTTGTTGTTGTTTATTTTATGGACGTTTAAGTTTTTAGGAATTGCAAACAATTCATCTAAACACCCGATTAATCTTTGTTTTAGCTATTTTCGATGAAATTAAATCAACAATCAAAAGTAAATAAACCCACTTTTGAAACACAACTCATTCAGACCGTGGTTTTGTTCAAGGTTCAGGTCGTCGCATAAAGCAAAGCATTTAATATTTAAAGGATAAATCGGGAGTCCGTATTTCCTGAAGCAAATAGAGGATATTTTTATATTTTATTCATCAAAAATGACTCATCTTGGAACAATGTACCCTTTCAAATTTCATCCTGCCAGGACAAAACTTATCGGGAAATTTATGACGGAATATCGCTCAAACGGTATGGCACCAAGTTTGGATAGAATGAACGGAGGATCGCCGATAACATAGAGGGATAATGCGTTTCTATTCTTCTCCGCTTTCCTTTAATCCAGCCTTATCTCCCCGATGAAAAGCCAGTGTGCTTTTCTACTTGAGCTCAATGACCCACTCTTAAGCGTCTCCTGGACGAGACCAATCAGTGTCACCAAAATGCTTACTTCCGTTCTACGTATCTTTTCTTTTGGAGACTGACACAATGTCCAACATGTTCAGTTAATTGTTTCATTTACTGAACCTGACAAGACTCAATGGTGGTCATAATCTTTTGACTAGGTGCTTGATTCATTGGGGTTTAATGATTAGTGATTTTTCTACGAATTTGAAATGACAGTTTTCAAAATGTACAGTCTTTAAATAAAAATAAAGTTTTATTTTAAAATAATTATTATTCACAACCAAAATCAATCAATTTTTATTGAATTAAAAATCAATCAATTTTTATTGAATTAAAAATGTTGAGCCACAAAGTGAAATTGATAAGTGAAAGTGAAAGAAAAAAATAAATCTGATTGTTCTCCAAAACTTTGCAACATTCACAAAAAACCACCCACGGTTAATATTGAATCTTGAGTTAATGACGTAAAAACAAGGCACTTGGCCGTCTCTTGAAACACTACGCTGATACACGGCGCATTGCATATTTTCAAAAGTTCAAAATGGCGTGTTAATCTTGCCGGCACTTAGCCTATCATTGTAAGACCTTCGGGATTATCGTCTGTACTCAAGAATTAGCGACTTTCCCCGTTACATTTTTGCTCCTTTTTGGACAACCTTTGAACGAGAAAGGAGATGATGCGATATCATTCTGCTTTTGCCGAATACCCGGGTCGCTGTGTACTCATTGTTAGGCCAGATAACGGCCGGGCTACCGCAATAGGACACAAAACTTCTACAGTCTTACCACTTAACATGTTGCAATTTGGTTTCTTAAGGATATCATAATATGAATTACTTGAAACTACGCGTATCTTTTAGTTTTTATTTGAGAATTTCAACTTCCGGTTGTTTTTTTTTCCATTTGGGGAAATTACATCTATTAGGATTTTAAATGCAAAACATCAGATAAAACTAATCATAAAACCCTTACCAGAAATAATTATTGATTATGCATATATTCCATGTATTTAAATTAATATTTTTTCTAATAAATTAGGAATATTTAGATCTGTCAACAGAAATTACAATGAATTTTAACGTATATATAGATTTTTAAATTTTTTCCTCCGTTCTCTGATGTCCAGGTTACTTATATTAGACATGAACAAAGATATACATTATGAATATACATGTAGCTTTATTACTGAGATTACATAATTCTTCTTATATCTGGTACTTAAATTTAGATATTGATGATATCTGTAGACGTGGCAGCATTTTTATATACAACAAAAGCAAATGCTTATTGAATATGAAGAACTTTATTGTTGGCAAAAGAAACGAGGGCCACTAAACTGTGGACCGTAATAACAATACAGTACAGCATATCTGAGTTAAAATATTTCATTCAGCATTACTTATTCCTGTGTGTTATTCCAAAACAATGTGCATTCTATAATGCACTTTATAATGCATTTGTTTATTATTATACACTACAACAAGCATTTAATTTACATTACGCGCGGTGTCCCAAAATATATGATACCATTACATTTGTCAAGTGAAAGGAAATAAAAGAAACCAACGCTCAACTTATTTTTTAAAAATTAGTCCAATAAATTTTACTTAAGAAAATTGTTCGTTCCGCAAATATATGTACATAAAAACCAAGTAAAATGATCCAACTACTGATACATCTGTTTAATGGACGTATACCAAATGACGCCCTTCGTGGTTACTGAGTAATTATGACTTGGGTGTAATTAATGCAAAAAGTTTCTAACCACTGCAGCACTTGCTGGATACGTTCAAAATACATTATAATATGCATTATATTTTCATGACATTATAGAGCAGCTTCGTGTAAAGTTAAATCCCGGGAACTAAGCAAAGTCATTCAGGTACCATGATTATATCATCAATCCATTGCGTATAAAACTAGATCTTCTTGGAATATTTGGTGGGAAAAGCGGAAATTAATAATGTGAAGTGGATTTATTAGCTTTAAATAGACCTGCCTAACATAAATGTTTGAAATGCATCGCACGTACCACACGCAGTGCAATTTCACTCAGAACGGATGGTTTAATTGACCGGCGATTCAATATGTGCAATACCAGTCAAGACCACGTGTTTGATTTTGGGAGAGGGCCGCAAGATCTGGGCAAATACTGCTACTCTGTGTGGATTATGTAAAATGCACGTCTAATGTCTGAACCGACATAACATGTACAAGATGGCAAATTAATTTGGTGGTATTTGAAAGTATAAACTGGTGCTGTCAGTAAATGTTGAATTAGAACCATCTAAATCTACATGTATATTCAAATGGACCTATTATCTCTACATGTATATTCAAACCATGCAGGATTTTAGATTATTGCTGAATTTTTTCTCTAAGCGATGTATTTTTTTATAATGAGATAAACTTGTTATCCGTCATTAATATGACCAGCAAAAAGTTTCAGTGATTTTTTTTTACATAAAAATATAGTTTTAAACAAAATTTAAAAAATTTTAAATATTTTTTAAACATTTCCCTTTATAATTTCCTCGAATTTAACTCAACTGTCTGGTGACTCACAATCAGTCAAAAATGTAAAAATATTTATGAAGTGAATTAAATCATGCATAAATTATGTTCATTCTGGCAATTTTCTTGCTCAAATAATTTTGCAATGTGCTTACTTTTTCATGTTGCAGATTGCAGATTTTGATTAAGAAAACAATTTTGCAAAGCTATTAACAAAAGGTTTTTTTTTTTACATGAATTTTATGTTCAAATATTGTACATATTGAAAATTTGAAAATGATGATATTATAATATATTAGATGGTTATTAAACCAAATTATATCTCAAAATGTTCATATTATTCCTCAAAAGTTTTAAATTTATTTTAGGACACTATACAATTTAAAATAGAATGTGGATCGGTTTTCTATCTTATTGTTTTTTGTTATATCATGGCTATAACTCTAGCATGTCATTTGATATTTTGAACTGAATCTAGAATTAAACATAGAACTTTCAAGCTTTTGTAAACATGTTTATTTTGAAATTCTAATTATGTAATTTCAGCCTATTTAAACACGAAATTAGAAATATAAATATTTGATATAGAATTTACATTGATGGTTTTTAAATATTTACTTTAAAGGAAGTGTTTGTAAAGACAGATATATCAATAGAGACGGTAAATTAATTAAAAGTCTGAGTTACAGCAGTAATATGAACCATTAGGATATATAATGAGCACAGTTATTTTGCAACGTCATTGCGGGGTGTCTACAATGTCAACGTGACATTGTGAAATGAAAACACAACCAATGATCATCAAATTGTACTGAATGTTCTCTAATAATTTTGAATTTAAGATTGTAAATAATTTTATAATGTCAAATAGTCAAATAGTTTTATGAAATTCAGTCTAAAATTGTAATGTAATAAATTTTACGAGAAAAAACCCGAAACAAACCGAAAATAAAACTTATATATCGCGTAATGCAAATTGAAAATAAATGAATTACTTATTGACCTTAGAAATTCATAATTTTGAATTAAGATTAAGTTGAATATTGAAATTTCGAACAGCTACATAAATAGATGTAATTCGTGTAAATTTAAAGGAAAAAAGCTAAATATCTCAATATTGTAAACATAAAGACCTGGCAACGTGGTCCAAATTGAATCTGAATGTTCTTTTAAGGGGCTATCGGATTCAAGAAAATTGTTCTGAAAAATATCCGTTGCCCTCGCAGTATATCCCTGTAAAAGTCTCTCTGAAGGAGAAAGTTCATTAACATACAAGAGGAGTCATACGGAATTCAATTTATAACCGGGGTGTATATTAATATGTCCTCCTCTGTGGTGGGGATCGCCTGTTTAACTTTCTAACCGTGCACCATTAATTCAGGGAAAGTGTCACCCGTAATGTTTCTGTCGTCACAACATTTGGCGCGCTCCACGTGCCGTCTGTGAGTCTCTGGAATGGCAGGTAGTGGTCGTCTGCTCAGTCCCGGAATGGCGGTCGGGGTTTCTATGTGTTTACAATGGTGAAGGTGTGAAGTGTTCTGCTACCATTTGTCGCCAGCCTTCCGGCAATGTTTCCTTTTTTTACCAGTTGAAACCAAAGTTCTCTCTCTCTTTCTCTCTCTTTCTCTCTCTCTCTCTCTCTCTCTCTGATAAAATTTAAGATTTAGTAAACGCTTTATTGAATATTAAATGTAAACAACATATCTAAGAATAAACTCAGATCTCAGTTACGTGAAGGCGATTTTCGTATCTAATCTCTTTATTTCAGGATCTAACTGAAACCCGTTTCTTCTAATCCTTATTATATTTTTTATACCCCTGATAGCATACAATTTTCTTGGCGTCATTTCTACCCCCAGCTCATCCTGTGAGGGGCCAAATAGCCACTCGTTCTTGTTTGATCCCTTCTTGTCTGTACGAATGCTAACTTCATATACATTCTGAAATAGCTTTGTCATCACTGTTCATCTGTTGTTTGCAAACTATATAATACTATTGACAATATTTAGGAACTATTTGTCAAAGGTATATAGAGATTTCAAGCCACAGATAAAAAAAAATATAACTACAAAGAAATGTTTTCAAACAAAAACAAAAATGATTGAAGTATCGTCTGGTGTTGATTTATGATAAGACGTTTTGAATTTCCTCCTATGAATTAAAACTTCTCCATTTGACTACCACTGACTTTTCGGGGTTTTCCTGCATGTACTATTTTAAACTATGAAAAATGTTTAAATGATTGATTGTAAAGTTATCTGTTATTCTAATTAAATACATGTAAATATCTTATTCAGTATAAGATAAGATATTCTTTATTTCCTCCAAATTAATGGAGAGTATTGCATAATCAAACTATAAACTCATATGATAATTAAAGCTGCTTGGTCCGATTTTATATCCAATTTGGTGTACGCCTTTCAACGATGGTTATGCTAAGTATGTGTATAATAATGGACATTGCAGTAGTTTTCCAGGCCAATTAGGCCAAATTTCAATGAAAAAAATTATGTACAAAGTTTGTTAACAAAACAAACGACATAAAAGGGTATCGCGTTATTTCGCCTCGTGTTAAAATTTGCCCCTGACGTAGAGACCGGTACGGTTATATTACGACCTTGACATCGCTATACATAAAGGTTATAATGTTCAGGAAAATTAAAAATAACCTGTGTACATTCTTTTCGCTAATATTTCTGAAGTTTGCTTTGTTTACAATCGATGTATAATGTGCGGGGTAAATAAACCCAATCATTCGGGGGACGAAACCAAACGGTTTCCTTTTCTAAACAATCCCATGATGCAGTTTGGTTTGTTTTTTCGTTTGCCCAAAAAGAAATTATTTTTATTTACTTTGAATATTTCTAACTTTGAAAGGAGACCGATTCCGTTGGTGTAAATAGGAGAAAGTCCATAACTTTCTAAGACGATTGTTTTGTATTGAAAATTATTTGATACTGAAATAACAAAAAAATCGGACCAAGCAGCTTTAAACTGAAACAAAACATATTTATATCTGTACATATCCTTGATGGACATTTATAAATTACGACAGTGTATAGCAAAAATATAAACACCAATTTATATGTATTAATTCAATATATAAGAATGTATTCATTAGTTATTACAGCAATAAAAAAATAATTTTGCGACAGTGCACATTTCTTGGTGTATACTATAGTGTGTACTGCTATCATTATAATTATGCAGATACACAGTACTATAGTATTTGATTTAAAGTACCAAAATGATTCTTTTTTGTGCTATAAAAAAGTTACATTTTTTGTTTTCTCAATACATACGGTTTGTAATGCAAGGGTTTTTTATTTTAACAAAATATTTTACTTAAAGAAGAATAAGATGGTGTTTTTTTTTTATTTTCTTGAAGAAATATGTTATGAATTATTAAATATATAAATTAATTTATATGAAAAATATATTTATTGAACTGTCATCGAATTACTATTGAACAATTTTCGACATAAAATTGCACCTCACATTGCCTTAAACGACTAAAAATTTTATTTTCTATTAAACGGTGGTCAAATATTGTCACGTACAGTGTATATGTATTTCTTATGATGTATGCCTGTATTGTAAAAGGAGAAAAAATTACTAATACATGTGTTGAAATACTTTTCTAACTTATCTATGCATAATTTTTCTGAATATCTAAATAAAAAATAATGAGGTATTAAAATTGCACTGGTGAATAAAAAGCAATGAATGCAATAATTGGGAAAATAGATAACTACATTTTATACAAAATCAATTTAAAATAAAGGGGTGATTTTCCCGCTTTCCCGAGTTGGTGACGTGATTTGTTACACGAGAAAGTTAGTCACTAAGATTATTTAGTGCACTCCACTTCCCGAACAGAATGTCTGATCATGAATATTCATGACAGAAGACAACATGTCGCCCGCCTTCATCCCTCTTTCTTTTTTCTGCACATTGTCAGCATTGAATGTATTTTGTTCAATGATCAATAATTTTCAATGACAAATAAAATCTAGAGAATCGTTTTGGCATGAGGCAGTTAAAAAATTTAACATAAAAACAAATTATATACAGTGCAAGGTATAATTAATATGAATTATAATACTTTGTGATGTTCAATTGGTCTTTGCAAATTTATCCTAATTGTGTTTGCACCAATAAACACATATATACTATAATTATAGTAAATATATTTTTGCACGTGGTTTTTATTGTATAAATGAATTTCTTTCATCACAATTTTTTGTCATTCCCCTCTTTTTAACATGTTAATTAACCTAATCCTACATCTATCTCTCCCACAGGCTTTCAGTATCTATAAGGGCGTTATGTCTCCCCCGCAGTATTCTTTTTAACATATGAATTATTCTGACCTTTCACCCGTCTCTCCCACAGGCTTAAGGAGAACTACTGTATTTGTGAGGGCTTATGTCTCCTTCGCTGTAATGTATGAATTATTTTGACCTTTCACCCGTCTCTCCCACAGGCTTGATGAGAACTACTGTATCTGTGAGGGCGTATGTCTCCCCCGCTGTAGTGTATGAATTATTTTGACCTTTCATCCCTCTCTCTAACAGGCTTGAGGAGAACTACTGTATCTGTGAGGGCGTATGTCTCCCCCGCTGTAGTGTATGAATTATTTTGACCTTTCACTCCTCTCCCTAACAGGCTTGAAGAGAACTACTGTATCTGTGAGGGCGTATGTCTCCCTCGCTGTATTCTCTACGCACACTACCTCGACTTCTGTCGGCAGAAATCTCTGGAACCTGCGTGTGCCGCAACTTTTGGAAAGGTAAGTAACAAAATCGAAATCAAGCAAGGTACAATTATAAAAATAATCTCTTCTATTTCCTGCACAAATTTTTATTTTAAAAAAAATACGATATTCATGTTTATAAAAATGAGTTACTCTTGTAGGGTCAATAATAAAAACAAAAGCAGATGAATGACTAATTCCATGAAAATATCCATGTTAAGTATTCAAAAGAATCAGGGCGAACAGTAAATGAAAATAACACTTTTCAATTTTAATTTTTCAGACAATTCGACAAAAATTCCCTCATCTCACTACCCGACGCCTGGGAACTCGAGGACATTCAAAGTGAGTTGTGTAGAATTTTCAAAATCATTAATTCTTAAAGTAGATATTTAGTATCAAATATACTATTAATAGTACCCGAATTCTGTTACTTTATTCTCTTGATGTGTGTATTAAGACTTTATATGTATCATTACTATGGTATCATGAATTGCATGATATACTCTTTGTATTAATTCTGTGTCTGAAGGTGTCAAAATAGTACTTGAATTTTGTTACTGTATTCTCTATGTACTTTGTGATTACAGGTATCACTACTATGGTATCGGAATCAGGGAGACTAGTCAATACTATCATTCTGTGTACACGGGGAAAGGACTTACAAGGTGAGAAATCTACATACCTACCGTTTTACTTATCATTGTGTGTTTGGTTTTATATGAGATATCAAAAATCAATATCAATATATACATATACCTGTAAGTGCTTTTTGTTATCTGAAACAATGTTCTGTTTTATTTGTTACACCGAAAATCAGAAATCGATTTGTAATAGGTAGAAAAATCGTCAAATGTGTTTGTGTTTAGTGCAACAACTTTAGTATTAAAAGGACCAGATAATTTTGGTCATTTTTAGACTCTTCTTATTTCCTTGAAAAAAGAGTTATGTAAGAAATAAAAAGAAAAAAGTCAAATTTCTAAAGCTGAAAAATTGAGGTTTCTTTACGAGAAACTAGTTCATGACTTGCAAAAATCATATTTAATATCTTTAGGTGGATATGAATAATTTCTTTATCACCTAGCTCTTGCCTTTTATATGAGGTTCAGATTAATATTCTGAGTTATCTTTGCGTTACTGAAGTAATAAAAGTTTTAAAACTCCAAACTTTAAACTTTATTTATCAATGATAACAATAATTTTAAAAAGTATAGATCTTATTCTAGCTGTTACTCGGGGATATAATATACAAGGATACAAGTTTATTTGACATGTAACATTGTCAAGAAAACTGGAAATTATTTGCAGAAGATATTTTTGACGCTTTTTGTGATTTTTTTGCTCCCCCTCCATGTTCAAGTCGATTTTTTACATCACTTCGATGAACTAACATAACAAAACACCATTTACCTTTATGCTTCCCAATTCTGACTACACAACAGCAACATTCTGCTTTAATATAAAAATCTCTATTTAGCCTTTCGCTTCTCGCTAATGAACTATTTGTATAGATACGATCTATATGTATTGGCTTGCAGATTACTTATTTACAATAAAGAAACTGTTAGTCCGTCACCAGACTATTACGCAGTTGTCTCCTTTAGCGCGGAGATGTTTGAATTTAACATGTTTTACCCTACAAAAACAAAAAATGCACCATAATTATTGTTTGCTTGGATCTGATAAATTGCAGCGATTTAAAGACGATTTTCACATCTAAGAGCAGAAGGATATATAAATGAACTCATTGTTTGAATGTGGGATAGGTTCGATTTAGTTCATACATTTGTTACAAATACTTAAGACCTTTATCGATCCGGATGAACAAATGTAAATATTAAACATGAAAGAAGAAACGAGAGATGAAATAAAAAAGCTAGGAAAAACAAGGGATCTTTCAAAGAACGGATAATAAGACAGAGAATAAACACAGTCTGCGGTTGGTTTCGAGGGTAGTTCCTCGGAATGCCCACGCTTGTTCTTTGTATATTGACTCTTGTTGGGTCGCAATACTTATTTTTCATGACGGGTTTCTTCTAAATAATCCTATGCTGTCGAACAGAAGTGTAAATCTTTATATTAATCAAAATATAGCTAGAACAATTTGTCATAGCAAAGGCCCTGTCCTTCGACCGAGTGTTTCGCTAATCGAACAATTGATAGCGAGAAATAGCTCTATAGAGTAGCAAAGGAAATATCTCCAAACTTTCTTCTTTCGACTAGGCGCATGCCAGTAACACAATAGGTGTTAAACTAGGTAACTCTTTTTGGCGTCTCCTATTTATCAAAATCTTTGACTCGACCCAGGGGTTACCGTACATCTTAAAGACCAGGCGAGAAAAATACTTAATAATGGCATGTATATGGTCGTGAAACTTGAAACTCAAACACCAAAAAATGACTTGTTTACAATTACACAACACCCGTTAGAGTCACTTAAAAGGCGTTATTTCTACACTTATATTAATTCTTTGGTGGCCGTCATAAATTTGAGCTGGAGTGCTTACCATAGCCAGAATATACACACTCGGAATGGTCTCCGTATTTACTCAACACCTCCCTACAAAGCCATTTGCGCTATATTACACGCAACATATTTACCATTAGTCACGTTCTGGCCTTTTTAGAGCCTATTATATTTTTCAAAAGTGTTACATAATCAAATATGCATGACCTTTTTGCGCCTTTGGGTGAGATATTTATACCACTTTGCATAGCGTACCGCGCTGTAGAGACGTTTGCGTGGTGTTCTGCCACAATTTACAACTGTGTCTGGTGCAAAAAATACCTTTTTAAACACCTTATCAAGGTGGTGATAAGTACTTTCTAAATGAGGCTAAAATTCATGCAGAATTTACGACTGTTCCAACACTTCATATCTAGTTTGATGCATTTAATAAACCCCAAAATGCACATCTAGCATAAATGTCATCAATTTCTGGCCAGTTTTTATGACTTCATCAGTTATGCAGCATGAAAAGAATTTTAAAAAATATAATGTTAAGATGTCTTTTCTATTATCATTGATGCATATATATATACATATACATTTCATTTTCTCATTGATAAATTCTGTTGTCGGCTAACAAATAACCTTTTCCAGTTCGTACATGTGTCAAGAAACCCTTTTTTGGATAGAACCTTTGAATGGTCAATTCCAACCATTTATTCATCCACACCTTTAAAACATAACAGAATAAAACATATTTTGTTATAATTTTCAAGCAAAATATCGATTTCAAAAGTAACACAATGATTGATTTTCCAGGTTCTCTGGGTGTAAACTGAAAAATGAGGTGAGTACTGTCTTTATGTTTAACTTCATTAATTTATTATAAATAATTGTATTGAGCGAGTTAGTCAACAAGTTTAGTCAATAATTGTCCTCTCCATACACTGTTAATGTGTACAATGAAAAATGGAAAAGAGAACGTATAAAAAAACAACATTGCGATGTAGACGTAGGCCATCGGGGTAGTAGATCAATCTAAAATTGGATCAAAAATATCGTATTATGATTCGCAGATGCATAGAATATAAAAACTTTTTATTGAATTTTATTTATTGGTATACTAAGTTTAGATTTAACAGTTCAAATCAATGGAATTCATGTATTCATTGTTATACCAAAAATAGCGCTCTTTGGTTTAAAGATGCATTCATCATGGGTAGCCTACATGCTTTGCATACAGGATTTGGAACACAGTTAGAACACATACATTTCTATGTGTAAACACATCGTCAATGGGATAAGTTGGTTACTTTTTAACCAAAACCGTCTTTTCCAAAAATAGTCTGTTGCGCTGGACTGCCTTTCTCTCGGACCGGTATTCAGTATACGCAACTGTATTCAACAAATTGAAGTTATCTCTTGTCCCTTAAAAGCCCACTTGAAAATAGCCGCATCAAAGTCATTGCTAATGATGAAATCCCGCGTTATCTTGTGATATATTGAATCTTTATCATCCAAATTACGTGTAGGATTGATACCTGGTGTATCCAGCTCATCCGGTTTATTTGTGTTTGGGAAAACGAAAATTTCTTTGCTTTGATAAATTCGAAATGCCTTGCATTTTTATTGGAAACCCTGTTTGGCGAAGAACGTTTGGTTAAACAAATTAGTAGAATCATGGTCAGTAATATTTGCTGACAAACCGCACAGATATGCAGTAATTACATAGAATGTGTCCTACGAAACATTTTTATCAATATACACCCATGGTTAATTACAAATATGCCTTTCCATATGGCAGCTTGAAATAAAACCAATTTCAATTTGGGATAAAATCGTTCGTTGGGTCTGATGCGTCTTGTCATTGTTTAAGATAAAACAAAATATCTAATGGCATCTTACGCCATTATACTTATAACTACTTATATCATTAATAACGAGAACAAGGATATAAAACGGATAATTAGATTTAACACCAATAAAACACGATAGTAAAACACACACACCATAGATATTTCAACAATTACCTTTTTACTGCTGACTATTGATTCAATTTTTTAATTCTTATGTTAAAGTTAATTTGATAACAGTTCATAAGGAAAATCTATATTGCTTTCTGAGATCGCTATCAAAAGTACCATAAATAATAAAGTTCTCACTGACTTAAAATCAGACAAAAAGAAATTCAAAGAATTGATATTACAGTAGTCATCGCTCGAATAATTATAGTTCTTATATATTAGTACCAACATTGAAATAAAATAAGAGTGCCAAAATCTGTTGATTAAAAAAAGGACTAACATGGGTACGCGCAGGAAAGTCTGAATTTGAATTTTTGACATTCTTTAAACCAATCGGAAGAGGGTGTTTGTCCAATTTAACATTAGTCATGATAAGTAACCTATCTATTGACACAAAACGATAAAAGTCAACATATTTGGATGGAAGTTTTTCGTTTGTGCATCATAAAGTCTTTTATCTTCAAACACACGGACACCAAACCTTCTTTTCCGCATAATGTACGCTCTGTGTCGCTAAACGCACAACGCCCTGTGTCAAACCATCCCAAAATACAATACCCATCAAAGAGATGGATCAAACCCCAAAATATATGCACATATCTTGAGGACAAGATACTAAAGCAATGAGTGATTACTTTTAAGACCCCGATACTCAGATAATTAAATTGCGTCCCTTGAGTAAATCCCCTACTCTCTTATTTTGTTATTTGTTGATCCATTTATCTACATTTTGGCTGATTTGGAGAGAGTATCAGTAGCTTAATCCGTGATTACCATCCACTCGTCGCCATCAACCAAGGAATGTCTTTGAAATGAATCCTCCGTCAAACATTGCCTAATTGGGGCTCCCACAAACAGACACATCTCTCTGTGTTTCCTCATTACTGAGGATGGGACCAGACGTGAGGAGGAAACTTGAAGGCGTCGGGAGAACACCTTTTCTCCCCATCACTTATTAGTTCGGTCTGACAATTTAAGACCGTGGCGGATCTGAGACAAACATTATTACATGTTAATAAATATACCGGTGGGAGTTCCCTATCCCCAATATCAACGCTTACTCCGGGCTGAACTTAAAGCTCTTAATTTAAGTTTGATGCGATATTTTAATATTATATGAAGTGGAAGCATTTTAGACCGATATCAAGTCCCGTGAAACAATGCCTTATAATACCCAGGATGATCTTTAATGTGAAAAAGACCAGTTACTGGCGAAAGACACCTTCCTGTTTATATACTGTATCATATAAAGTGATATGGCAAAGATTTAAACTTATGCGTATTTTAAACTTATGCGTATTTTCTAGGCATTTTAAGCTATGCTCTTCCCAAGATTGACATTAGCTGTTCAGCGTTATTTGAAGCTCTGTGTCTTAATAAAAGAAAGACACGAAATGCGGAAGATTTATATAAAATTGCAAATGACATATAGATCTTACAAAATAGTAAGACAAATTGTCAACCCGGGCGTTGTTATAAACTAGTAATTGATTGCGCTGACTATAAACTTGACTATATTCTACAAAGCAGGGGGGCTCCAGCTATAACAAGCGCTAAAAAAGTGGGGTAATTCTAATTCAGAACCGTCAAATGGATTACACAATCCCATTGAAATTCAAATAAAAAGTTTATTTATGATGCAATTGTCGTCTTGTGGAGAGGGTAAGCTTGAAATATTTGGGAACAACTGGTGCACCCTAAATCCAATATGGCGGGCATCTAGTCTCCAATTGTGTTTTCAAAGAAACCAGCAATTAAAAACTTTTTTTTTAAAAGTCAGTATCCTTTTCCCACACTATGTTGGTGTACAGATAATTTTGGAAAATATAAATATCCGATATTTTAAATTTGTTTGAGGGGGTCGGGTTGTAGGAGTGAAAATATCTTGAAAATATTCTCGCATCAAATCCTAGCTTTGCTACATAATTGCATCATATTGTCGTAGATGTATTCAAATATTCTGATACTAATCGATTTCATATTTTAATATACATCATGAAAATACATGTATATCCCCTTTCTCTATCTCTCTCTTTCATTGTTCAGCTACACGTAATAATTTATTATATTGAACACTTTAATTATTTTTCATTTCGTTATTATGATATTTTTTTCTCTCAACTTTTCAGGGTGGATTCACAAGGAAATATTCACTCAGTTCAAAAACTGGCACTTTACTTCCAGAATTCCCTAATGCTCAATATCTCATTTTACCACTCTCCATTCCCAGAGAAAAGGTAAGCAAAATGTCTTCCATTAGTTTATTATAATTAAAATTTAATTATTCACCAAGAGAGTCAGCTGTGCTTTGGTTTTAAAATTTGCTTCTTTGAAAAATATGTTGATTCTATGTTGCAAGAATTTCATTTTGCTAGGTTCGATTCAGTTTCAATCAATCTTTTTATTAGATCAATGCATCAGAAATACGGTGATTTGTTTAAGCATATTGCATTGCACTGCTCCTGGAAACATAAATAAAAGTTTAGAAGGATTGGAATGGAGTGCATACACGTGCAATCTCTGAATTATGTTTATAAAAACTGTACATGGATGTACTTATGTATATTGTCCTGATGGCATGCGAACGCGTGAATCTTCCTATGAAAATTCAGATCCTTTGTAGAACGAGAACACAGGCATTAATTTATTTCCTACAAAACCAAAACCATTGTTGTGCATTTGTGAGCAAAGAAATATTAATTACCTGCGCGCTGAATCGTTATGTCACGTTAATTTCGTATGCCAGTAAAATTTACGTGCGTTTACGTTGTGAGATCGCTCGCCGTGATATATTTTATTACTTTTGTTGAACTGTTTATTGAATCACTGATAAACTGTGCCCCGGGGTCTCTGTTATTAATTGATACCAAATCCCAACCTATTCTTCTCCAACTTTGCTACTCACAGAATTCCGTCCTGAGTAAACAAGATTCTATTTGTTCAAGGGTAGCCGTCGAACGAGCTATAAAAGGAAAAATGTATCATTTAGAAATTTATCAAGTCGGCTGGAGTTTACTGCGGTGAAAATGTCATTTCGCACAGCAAGAAAGACACGTTTATTTTCCTCTGTAACACAATTAAATACTTCACCCCAAGATAATCTTTTGAGAGATTTCAAAAACTGTTTTGTATATCTATGTTCTTTCTAAGTTGCTTATTTTGTTCCACCTTTCATTCGTCATTGTGTTTTGTGGTTTAGACTGTTAACATTTTCAAAATAAAATGATTCTGACGATTAACCCAATTAAAAGTGTAAATAGATAGATGGATAAAATACTTTTACAATGTATTTATTTTTGCTCAATAAATGAAGACCTTTTGGTAACGTGCAATCACAATTTTAATGATGATATAGAACAGTTACATATATACTCGTATATTTAGTGTGATAGATGGCCACACATTTGTACTTTGAATTGCAGGTTGAGACCTTTGTAATGATGTATAAGACTCATTGCCAGTGTATCCTGGATACAGCCATCAACGCAAACTTTGAAGAGGTATGTTGTATGTAAAATATACCACAAAGAATTCCATCATTGGTGAAACTTACACAGAATATTCACACCTGAAAACGACGGAAACTTATATCATAATCATAATTGTCCTTTGATCCGCGAGAAGGCATCCTTTGAAAGCAACGTGTTTGGAAAACAGTAGGACATTAGTGATCATTAGTTATCGCAAAGAGAGTCCGCCATGGTTCTCCAAATGCAGGCGATCCATGCCTTCGCTCAGGTCCGCTTTGATGTTGGCATTACCGTGCTATCACTGGTATTAGGTCCGCTGAATGAATTACACTTTCAAGGTATCAACTACCTATTATGGGGGATTAATTCTTGTAAACACAATTATACAAATGGATTTCAGTACAAGAACATCTTCTGAAGTTTAAAACCCAAAGGAATTCTTGAAAGTGAAATTCGTTTTAATTGCTGTACAACAGGCAGGGGAATCAAGCCCTTGTTTTGCTTCTTTTTATGTCTTGTTTGGCAATTTGCTGGTTTTTTATTTAAAAGTTTCTTATTGTGAGACCATGTGTAGTTACACATATCTTTTAATTTGTAAGTCTAATTGCATGATGGCATTTATGTTGTTAATTCTGAATTTATGGGTTTGTAAGATAGGATTGCATTTATAAAACGAATGCATTTTATTCTAATGTGAATTTCCTGCATAGCAATGTATAAGAAAAGCATTGTATTTGCATATAATAATTGGAAATAATTGCTTGCAGTAAACAACAGATTTTTTAAGTCCCACAAAAGGAAAATTACACAAAATGGAAATGTGGCTTTTCTTATAAAGAAAATTTGATTAAATGCTTCGTCAATTAATGATTGTACGAGCAAAAAATAATAAACCGAATATGTCACGTGACAGTGTTATCAGAAGTTAACAGAAGATCAATACAGAAGCATTGATAACATCGAAACAACACCGAGAAATCCAAACAGGAGTTTTTCAGACTCTCACGGTATTGGCACAATTAAAGAACAATCTGTAGTTCAATTCCACATGTTATCAGTGAAAATTTTCATTAGTTCACGTTAAGATATCTTAATACAACAATACTTGTTTCTTGACCTACATACTATAGAACCTCATGAACGAGTTTTTATTTTAATGAAACTTTTTGAAATGATAAGAACTTCAGAATCAAAATACTTAGGTTTATTTTTAAAATTTCATTTAAAGTGATAGTTACCTTTTGAAAAAAATGTTCTTTATATCGAACATTGCTGGAACCATAAACTGCAAATGTATCGAGAATTGTTCTCTTTTATCAATCTACTGTTGCACAATGTCATCTTTAAAATTTGTTATTAATTTTTGGTGGACGTGGAGAATTAAGGATTTTTTTCCCCAAAGTACCATGTGTCTACATGACCATCCTCCTTAATAGTTTATTCTGGTTCTGATTCCTTAAGAATTCCAGATATTTCTCCTTTTTTGACTTTTGACCGACACTAGGTACTACACACAACATCAGAATCCTCCCAAGCACTTGTTTGAAAACTATGTCTGGTGTGCGTTTAATTTTGGCATAAACATTGAAAACTCTAAAAGATAAATCAAGAACTTCGACAGACTGCTTAATTCCCTTCTCGAAGGATAACTTTATCAAAGGAAATCCAGATATTCTGAATGAAGTGATTGTCAAACCTTAATCCCGACATTATAAGCCGGAGTTTTACAGCCTCCCCGGGCAGGTTTGGGGTTTTAGTAAATCCGGGCTCATTGTGAGCTACACCTGCGATTCTTGGTTGAAAGTGTCGGAGTCGTGAGTCATTGGTCCGTTAGAGTTATTTGGAAAACTGTATTAAACAATTGCTTATAAGAATATAAATCATGTCCAACATTCCATAACTCTGAATTATTAATAGTCGTAATATGTTTGGAGTTTTGACACCGGAGACAAACACAATATGTCGACTATTTGGAATGTTTAAAACAC
Source organism: Magallana hongkongensis (assembly GCA_016163765.1). Lineage (NCBI taxonomy): Eukaryota > Metazoa > Mollusca > Bivalvia > Ostreida > Ostreidae > Magallana > Magallana hongkongensis. The sequence continues at coordinate 149,556 of WFKH01011801.1, forward strand.
CTGTGAAATCATTTGTACCAATCAAAGTTTTTTGTGACCAAAGATTTATCAATATAACATACATGCAAATAGAATATGTTGATTTTTTATTTAATAATACAATCTTGAATAAGTTGTCATGGGGGGGGGGGGGGGGGAGGAGGAGGAAAAAAAAATATCTTTCTCTCTCCAAGCCTAACAAACCACAGAGATCTTGACTTATGTTCTTGGCACCTCGTGGTTCAAAATGCACACAGATATACTTGTTTTGTGTTGTTTAATCTACAGAATTAGACCGACATGGCACTTTGGTTATCATTTATTTGTACGTGCAGTAGAAATACAGTTCGTGCATGTCTTAGACTCTCACCGAATATGGAAATATATTTGCTTTTTGACGGGTAATATGAGGTAGTGGTATTTGCGTTTACTTCATGTAAGCTCAGTCAATATGAATTTCCTCAACCAAAATGGCCTCTATCGGCTCAAAAATTGATCCATGATTATGGAGGTGTTTAGGCCTGATTACATATTCCCTAACCTTTCAAAGTTCGGATCATTTTTGTATTGAAAAATGCCGGCGAAAATTGATAAAGGAGTTGTAAATTTTCATAAAACAAAGATCAAATATGATAATAAGATTAAATATTCTTTTGTCAATCACATCTAAAACACATTATTGGCAAGTCTGAAAATATAAGCCATGGAAATTCGATAGCGACGAATCCCCCCGAATTCCCTTGGATTACGGGCATTTTATTGACCTATGACGCTGTCATTTATCATCGTAACGATTTAGATTCTTCGAAAGACATTTCACCTAAAAAGTGTTTGGTAGTAAAGAGCACTTGAATTTCCCAAAAGAAAAATAAAAAAAATTTGAAGCAACTTTTCAAAAGAGTTTTGCAAAGGATACAAACAAAAGTATTTATTTGCAATTTATAACAAATGAGAAACTTCTTGGATTTAATTTATTTTGAAGAAAATGCTATTAGATAAAGTTTCTTGCGTATATATACAAAATTACATTCATTTTTACTATTTCTGTTGCATTCCAATTTTTCAGATTCAGAACTTCTTGCTACATTTCTGGCAAGGCTTGCCTGAGCACCTGCTTCCTCTAGTAGAAAATGAGGTCATCGTAGACATCATCTGTGTGTGTGACAGCATTCTGTACAAGGTAAAGCAAACTTCACACAAACACGATCATGATTCATTTTAGCACGTTTGAATTTGTTTTCAGTACATTTCTGGGCAAACTGCGTTATGGTCTGATAATCAACATATTAATGAAACTGTTCTTATTCAGGTTCTGACCGAGGTTCTAATTCCAGCTACAATGCAAGAAATGCCAGAAACGTAAGAAATTGTTTAATTAAAGTCAGTTGATTTTTTCTAACTACCATGACAGTGTAACAAGATTACATACATCCTGCATCTATTAATTTAACCACCGCTACCACTCAAAATTATTTGAATATTTGATGCCCAACAAAATACCACATTTTTTTAACTTAAGATTCTTTTTATTTTGTAGCTGAAAACTTTCTTTTGATTTATGTCCTTATACTTTCAGATTGCTCTGTGATATCCGCAATTTTTCGAAACACTGGGAGAATTGGGTTTCCACTTCTCTAGAAAATCTACCGGACACGCTCTCACAAAGCAAGCTTCCGGTGGCAAGAAGATTCGCACAATCTATGAAAAGACAAACTTCATTTCTACATCTCGCCCAAGTAAATTTCAACGCTGTCTTAAATCATGAATCAAGTATACTTATAGTTGTTCCGAAATTGTCCGAATAATAATTTAAAAATGTTTTTTTTCTGGGTTTTGTTTTGCTTTATTGTTGCTTTGTAATTAGGTTTTTCAAAATGCTTCCTTTTTCTGTCCCCAACAGACGGCCCGCCCCGTGCTTTATGACGCCCAGATGGTGAATCAGATGATTGCTGATGTAGACAGCATTGATCTCAACAGTATAGGCACGCATGCGCTTCACAACACTAATGATGGCGGGGAGTCAGATCTGGAACTCAATGCTGAGTGTGAGTATACATGTATGTACAGACTGCATTTCAATAGCAATTGGTATATCAACAATGGCTATAAATATATATATTTCATATAGGTATAATTTACTCAGCACTAATAAATAATTCGATATGAAAATGTAGAACCTGTTTGTTTTCAGTTTTGAGAGAATTCAAAGAGATTCTGCGTAAACAGGCGACAGTGGAGGCATTCACGGAGTGGCTGGACAGTGTGGTCGAAAACAAAGTCATCAAGGTAGGTGTAAAAAGTCACCAAAGCAGGTGTGTAGAACAAAGTCATTAAAGTACCAGTAGATGTTTGCCATTAAAGGCAAAAAAGGAAACACTAAATATTGTATGGAAAGCACTATACTAAGTATATAAATTTCTTTTAGTTTCAAAGGTACAATTATCAAAATTATCTAGTCGATAGAGAGAAAAAACTTGAATTTTCTTATGATTACCAGATACTTAAATATGAATGAAATATTTTTCACAATATAACTTTACTATTAATTTTGTGATTTGTTTGCATTTAGTATTTTTTGTTGTTGCTTCCTTTTGTAGCCCAGTAAACAGAATGGTCGATCGTTTAAAAAGAGGGCTTCAGCATTCCTACTCAACTGGTCCTTTTTTGGAGCCAGAGTCATGCATAATCTTACCTTGAACAACGCAAAAGCATTTGGTAGGACCTTCGTCATCATTTAAACTTTCTTGAATTTTTATACCATACCATTTATCCGTATTAACTATTCAGTTTCGTTACAGTAATAAAACTTTTGGACTTTACATTTAGCAACCATATTGTCGTCTTTTGCAGGTTCCTTCCATTTGATCCGGATGCTTCTAGACGAGTACGTGCTATTAGCGGTGGAAACACAGCTACACGTGGAGAAAGAAACCGAAATCCAGTCCCTCTTAGAAAAGCACATGAAAACAGGTATGACTTTAGTATACATGTAAAGTCAGTCAAAAATATCATTCTTTTTACTGGAAGGTAGAAGAAATGATCACAAAAATATTCAGTATTCTCAGTTGCACTATGTCTTAAAGCATATTCTAAGAATCTGAAATGTTTAGAATAATGTGGTGCCTCATAGCACATTATGCTTATTTTAAAAATGACCCTTTTTAAAATAATAAATATACTTTTACCATAAAAGATTCAGTGAGCGTTAATATTTCTTTTGCCATTATCTGTGTTCCTGTAAATTTTCTTCTCTATAACCTTCTCTTAATTCAATCTAAAATCTTTCCTACTCGTTTTGTAGAAGACGGCAACACGCGGCCCATTCTGTCGTCTCAGTCCAGCAGCTGTTTCCTCGCCACAAAACGGGAGAGCATGAACAGCAAGAATTTCAACAACAACAACGTGAAGCCCGAGTTCTACGGCCAGCAGTCGCCCATATGTCATAATCCATTCAAACACGAGAAAGAGCCCTCATTTAACATGTCCAGCCATATCAACAATATGGCAGTCATGGCACAGGTAAAGATGATGATGATGATGATGATGATGATGGTTGTAAAATTTTGTATGAGTAAAATATAACAGTTGAAAACCAGAATTTGGAAACTTGTGTGATGATTTTTCCCTAAAATGACTATTAAGAGTGTAAGATTTTTTATTTTAACAAATGAAATGTCTATTTTTGTTTCTTGCAGAGTGTAATAGGTAATCCACAACCCAATCGAACATCCCCAATCATTTTCAATCCAATACCACAGCTTAGAAATAGCGTGATCAGCTATCCGGGGTCCTCCCAGCCCTCTTTAGTGGCACCTGCTCCATTCAGCTATATTGGTGGGTGAACTCTCTATCTCAGATCTTTAATGTGTTATGCTTTATAAATGTTTGGGGGTTTTTCCATTTTATTTATTTATTTTTTTTTTTTTTGGTTCTTTGGAACCACGCTATCTTTATTTGCAATGTTCCTCTTATAATGATATGGCCCTTGGGCCGCTTATTTAACTGGTTTTATTCTAAATCAACTTTCAATAAATTTCAACTATGAAAATGAATTAGATCTGTCATCCTTAAAACAAAACTATTACCTGATTTTATTCATCAGATTGTATAATAGTGTTGAGTTTTAAGATTACACTATAGTTACACAAATCAATAGATAAGGTTTCAGGATAATCTAAAATTTGATAAACCTGTTGACGTGAATTCTATTGTGATAAAAAAATTAACATATTTTATTTAAGTGATAAGATTAACAAAAATAGAAAGTAGTCAATGTTTTGATGTTTATTTTTTCAGGTCAAGGAGACTACCAGCCCGGTTCTCCCTACAGCTTCGGTGGCTACGGCCCGCACTACCCGAGTGCTTTCCGAACACACCCTTCAATGAATCACTCACCTTATTCCAGCGTGAAAAATGATCTGGAGTCAACATATCATCCGGACTCTCAGTACGGAAATCCGGATTACTATAATCCGAACTACACCAGTTTGTCTCAGCCCACGTTTGGGTCGACGTCTGTCTATAGCCAGGGGTCCTCTGCCTTCAATGTGGTGCCCAGTAACCAGCCATTCAGCGGCCTGCCTTACTCCGGAACAGGTACACTGATATTCAAAGTCGTAAACGTTTGAAGTTTTTCTTCAGCTTGAAAACCGTATCAGTAGATTGATTTAAAAGGTTTTAAATATTAGATCTGGAAAAATTTAACGACTGTATAAATTTCACCTATTTGATTCCAATTTTTCCGAATTATTCAGAATCATAATATCCCTAAAACTACATTTCGCAAAGATATTACTATAAACGTGGATATTTTTGCGGTGTTAACACTTTGCAGTATCTATGTAACAGCGTTAGCGTTTGGGTTACTATTAGGGAAAGAGTTAACAAAATGGGTCATTCACTTTAAAATGCGGTGCTACCTTTTTTTTAAACTGTTTAATACTGTCGTCGCAAAATTCGCTGAAATTTCCCAAATGCAAACATATTAGACAAATCTATAGTTTACACTTCTATACTTTACCTTTACTAATCTATTATGAACTTTTCTGTACAGATTTTTTCGCCAGTTCCTACAATCCTCCATCAAAGCCGCACGTGGAACACGTGTCGGTGATTCAGCAGCGTTACCCGGATGATCCACTGAACATTCTGGACAAACCGATACGGCCAAAAGATGGCGCTTATAACACTAGTCCCGCTAGTTGTCACAGCCCCCCTCGCCCGGGAGGTAAATACATTTTCTGTAGTCTCGAATAATCGAGCAGCCATTTAACAATTAAAAAAATAATTAAATAAAATAAGCAGTCTGTATGATATTATGGTTTTGATATAGATATCTTCTTTTTTTAGTTCATGACTTTGGAGATGACATCATAAGCATGGCGGTCAATGGGATGATTACCAGTGACCATGATCTTTCACAGGCCTACAATGACCCCGGACCTTTGCCCTCGATTAACACAGTGTTTATGACGTAGTGAGTTTGTGATGGACTTATTTCTTTTGTGAGAATGGTGACAAGCAATAAAGTACTTGGTGATGCAGTCGTGTGGAGGTGCAATGTCATTCGACATTTTATCGCATATCCTGTGGTTGAAGGATAATATTTTTTTTTCGATTTGGATGAGATTCATTCATAAACTTAGTAAAACAGGAAGTATTTACGTGATCGTGTGCGCATGTGTCATTAAAGGGTACTTAGATACACAGGTTAACCAGTGGCTGGAGACAGATCTGAATTGTAAATATTTTGAAACCTTTTTGTAGTGCTATGTCTACGTATTCATATCATTTTTACGTATAGTAAATGTCTTTAGTCCATATACTGTATATTTAGAAATAGTCAGATATTTCCAGTGCCTCTTAGTTCTGCAGTCTCATTTTTCCATTTTTGATGAAAAGTCAATTGCACCATTTTGCTTCATCAGTGCCATATGGATTTTTTTTATTTGTCTCTTGCTCTCTTCCTTTTTTATTTCAATTCAAAAAGTGTGGTTTTTATATCCATCGTGATTTTTGCATACACAATTTAACTCATTCTTGTGCAATTCACAACGAGCCGTAACGATCAAAACAAGCTTGCCTTCCTCAAATTGATAATATTATTACATATGATTACATTATTATATATAATAACATTACTACACGCGTTACTGTTGCACGTCTATCTTTATTGTGTACATTGGCCCGCTTACAACAATGATTGTTTTTTACCAGCTGTCATTTAAATTAAATGATAAACGCAATATGTATTATTTTGCAATGTAATATTTAGAGACGAATATTGTAGATGTGATTTTTATTATTATATCATTTTGTTAACCGTACTTGCCATGACAATATATTAGTCAATAGTTATAATACATACCAATATTGTTGCCTTTGTTATATGTTTTAAAGATAATTGCCTTCAGTTGACAATTCTAATATTTAACCATGAGGTGTAAATAAAAGATGGACGTCCATAATTACTTTATTCTTTATTTATACGTTCCGTCTCTCCCATATATGGTATATATGATATTCTTCTATAAAGATTTTTATCCAGACATCAGAAAAATGGAGATACTGTACGTCTATGGATTTGGCCATGTTATGTTATACCAGCAAGCAAAATATTATCCATCAATTGAAATAAATTATCTGTTCAAGTTCGAAATTGCAAGTTCCAACTTATTGTTCATATTTCAATTGATTGTAATAATGAAAATTTTTCACAATTTGAAAAAGTCATTATATAATGCATATTTTTATTTTTTAAATTAAAACATATGAAAGTGATCAACAAGACCACAAATAAGAATCAAAATATGTTCATTTGAGATAATACGTTAAAACCAAGAATATCCAATCAAAAGTAAGATAATATATTTCATAAACTGAAACTTTGCTACTGAAAGTCAATTATATAAAAAAAAAAAAGGGGGGGGCGGCTTGTGTGGATTGTTAAAAAAACAATTTCAGATTTTTATTTTAAGAAAATATAAAATTAAACAAAAAAAAATTAAATCCAACTAATCCTCCAGCTGTGACAAAATTGCAGCATTATTTAAATATAATAATTCATGGACAAAATTGTTTTTCTTTAAATGTAAAAGTGATGACAATATGTGATTTGGCGACAAGTTACACTGAACTTTCGTTACACAGCCATTGTGTCCTTTCTAGCAGGGAAACGTCTGTTATACGGACATTGAACACTGTGTTCAACGAAACTTACGTTATACGAGCGCTGATTTCGATGCATTTGATACATTTACAGTACGGATGATGCTGGGGTTTCGCCAATATTCGTGGGCATCAGTTTCAAGGATAGGTAAATTCGTGGATAATGATCATATCAATACAATATATTATTAGAAATTGCACTTCAATGAACATCAAATTTCGTGGATGAACTCAACAACGAAACCCACGAAAATTGGTATTCATCGAATATTGATGAAACAGCATTATTTGGATATAACTTCATGCAGAGATAAGAATCAACAACAAAGCACATTTCATTTTTTTATTCCAAAGAAAAAAACTTAACAAAAGCTAATATTCTGCTTCAACAACTAAATACCAGCATAAAAAACAAGGTGCGAGACTAGACAGAGGGAATATCATACAGAAACTGAGAGAAAACTATTAAGTTACTCTGCTATGTTCGAAAGTCTGCCGTATGCAGCTATCCTATATATCCTAGGACTATATGAGACAATGTGTCCAGGGTAAGAGCTATTTCAATGGATACAGATTTCTTCCTCGTAATTTTCAGTGAATGAATTTTAGGAGAAATTCAATTATTCTTTGGAGTGGCGAATTATTCTAAAGGTCTGAAAATAAAATCGCTTTTAAACACATGGTGCATGTTCCAAAACATACCAATAAATTATTTTTTTAAAACATAAAACTTAAAGAGGTGTTTGAAACATTGTCCACTTCATTGCACTAGCCGCCTTTCATTTTTCTTGTTTGCAGTATACAAATAAACGTATATAGTTCATCACACCTGACAGTGTGTATGAAAGTACCAAATTGTAAATCTTAAACTGAAAAATAGTGAATTGTTCAAACACGTAAGTCCTAGCTTGGGGAGTGCGAAAACGTGTTCACAATATATGAAATGTCGAAAGCGAATACTTCATTTCATATACAGCAAAACTCTACTTGACAACAAGTGAACAAATATATCTACAAGTAAATCTGACTACCATTATTAAACTATTGCACATAATTATAGATAAATCATAAATGTTTACCTGATTTCTAAACATGTAAAATAATGATAAGAGTTTTTTTTAAAGATATGTAAAGAGATTTTGAAATGTATAAAAGTTGAGTTATAGTTATCAACATCACAAAATGCAAAAAAAAAAAAAAAAATTAAAAATGTACAAATTAACATAAAACAATGAAATGTGTAAATAAAAGCATAGCCCTGGTACATCATATAAGCGTGCTTGTTCCTCATATAACCACAGAAAACAATGAAATGATCACGGGAGAGTGCATTGTTAACCATTACGATCCGCAGCATGAAGACTTTCCCTTCATGTTTCCATTATGAAGCTGCAGACCGGAGGTTTTCACTTCTAAATCCTCGTTCGTAGTTAAAAGTCTGCAAAAAACGTCAAAAACCTCTTTATTTCCAAGAATAACAATTCCCTCCAACTCTGATACTATCTATCAGGAGGATTTTCGGGGTTTTTATTATTAAAGTTTTCAAGAGGATCTTCCACAGCAGTTAATTCTTTTGCTGGGGTCAAAGTTGGGGTCGTGTAGCTGGAGTCCTGAGGCCTCCACTTCTAAATCTTCGTTAGAGGCAAGAAGTCTGAAATGGTTAAAAATGACAAGCTGTAACAAAGGGAAGGAACTCTCCGTCCTGTGAGAGAACCACTTGTCACCGCGAGAGGGCGGGGTTTGTGATTTATTTATGAACCACAACAAGAGGATGATTTTTTCTTTGCACTTTCGGTCTTTAGTTGTAATCCGGAAGTCACAAGCTCAAAATCTTCGCTAGCCATGAGAAGTCTGAAAAGCAGATTAGGGTGGGATGTCAGAATACGGGTAAAGCATGCATGTACAACATCGAAAACCAAAGAGAGGGTTCAAAATGAAAAATAAAACTAGATACCAAATACAAATGAATGAAGATAGGGGATAAAGGAAAAATAATGAACGCCAGCTTACTAAAAGGTAATAAAAAAAGTTTTAAAAAAGAAAGCATACACCCTTTTAAAGAAGGAAAATATTTTGATGTAGAACTAAAATATTTACATTCAGATTCAAATCAATTATCATAGTCAAAATAATAATTAAATATGTTGAAATAAGGCACTAGCATGGTATAAAAAATAAATAAATAATAAAGCTTTGAGAGAAAAAGACGTCCTACCTAGAGAGTTCAGTTACTGCGTCCACTATATTGGAGCCTTCTTTCGCACTGGTTTCTATAAACAGACCTTCAAACTCCTAAAAAATAAACATAAAATTAATATTAGTAAGCTATACGAAGCCAAAAGAAAACAATAATCCCTGTCTCTCTGAATAAACCTCCTACCCTAGCCAGCCTTTGCCCCTCCTCAAAGTTGACCACTTTTCGACCCTGTTTTTCCGCCTCCTCTCTTAGATCTGACTTATTACCACACAGCATGATGGGAACCTTCTTCTGGGCTCCTTCCTGTAAAATCATGTTTAATTTGAAAAAATAGTTAATACATGCATCGCAACATGTGTAAAATTAAAAAAATTAACTGGTTTGTGTTGTATTAAATTTTATTTTAAATGTCGTTCATGTTCTCTTAAAAGTTAGGACTTACTATCATTTGTATTAAAATTGCTACGCCAAAAGTAATGAAATTGAAAATTAAATTTCCATGTACCATCAACACCTCAGTATTATTTTGGTTTATTAATATTGTATGCCAAGGACTTACTTCTATGGAATCCACCCATTCTCTGACACTCATGAACGACCGTTCGTAGGAACAGTCGTACAGCAGCAGGACGCCGTCCGCCCGACGGAAGTACGACTTGGCTATGCTTCTAAATCTGTTAACAGAACAAAGTCTTTATTGGTCGAAAAAGTCAGAATATATTAGTTGTATTAAATTATAAAGTTCATATCACATATTAGTTAACTAAGTGCTTGCGAGTTACCTCTCTTGACCAGCGGTATCCCACAACTGCAAGGCAATGGTTCTTCCGTCAACTTCCAAAACCTTTGTTTGAAAATCAACCCCTGCAATTCAAACAAAAGTATTTTAATTGATTCAATGACATAGATTGAATAACTATAATTTTTGTTTAATTTAACGTTCTTTCATTTTGAACCGTTTGCGCATACATGTATGCATGTACCTAAAGTTGAGCTGAGGTTGGGTACAAATTTTCCTTTGCACAGTCTCATGATGAAGCTGGACTTTCCAACGGCTGCATCCCCGGCCAGCACGATCTTGTACATCCTCTCTGGGTCCCGAGAAGCTTTGGAGGAGCCGATGGACTGAAAAGAAAACCAAAATGTCATGTGATGCTAACAGGATTTGTTTTTTGAATTTTGATGTCCTTCTGAAAAAATGGATTTCAATTATATTTGTCTGGAAAGGAGGGAGGGTCTCGATGAAATTCGAATTTACCTCTTGGCTTGCTGTCATTCGACGCAGACGACTGTTTCTACTCTCGCGAGATCTTAGACTGGCACGAGAAGATCTGATGCTTGGTGCGCCTAGCCGAGTTTGCAGCTGCAGTGCTCGGTTGTCATTAGGAAACACCGACTCAGCCTCAGTTTCATCATGAGATTCCGGTTCCTTTTAATAAGAAAACAAACACGTGAAGTATTTATTCCATTTTCCTTAATAACGATGAAGTAACTGGATTTTCTTAAAGTCAAAAGTCGAATTAATGTCATTTTTTCGAGTCTTGGTAGATAGCTTTTACGAAGAGTAAACTTAAGGATCCTTTACCCCTTTATTCAACCTTTGAACAAATATTGCCGACATTGATATGCAGCCAGGATTAATCCAGATTGAACATCTATTGTAAATATATTTAGCAAAATCATAGCTACAACTTTTTCATTTTGATTTTTTTTTTATAATTGTCTTAAATTGCTATTTGAAAGCTAGAAATGCAACATTTTGAACTAAATTAGTATACGTTGTTTTTTTTCGAAAAGATACTCTTTCGACAATATAGAAATGGTTTGGATACATCAACCAATTGGTACTTACATCAGTTTCCTCTACCAGTCTGTTGGCCGGAAGTTTGGGGGTGAACATCCGGTGTCGGTAGAGATCGTCGTCATAGTGAGCCTCGGACTCCGTGTCAAGGTCGTTGTGTTCCCTCAGCGTGGAGTGACCACTGTCTGCAATAGGAGGAAGAAGTAAGAGCACGTGTTTGATAGGGAGACAATAGAATGGTTATGAGTCGCCTTGTCAATGTTTATAATGAGTACAAAATAAACCTAATGATAAATTTTTTTTATGCATATTGATAGATTGAACCCAAGAATTCGAATGATTTTAAAAGCTTTGAAAATATCGTGCGGAATTTTAGTATGTCTGTTATAAATATTTGTATACATTCAACAGTCTAATTGACATTTTTATTGCAGATTTAGAGGCAATAAATTGTTTTTAGCTTAAATTTGTATATATCGCATTTAACTTGAATTCAAAATAAAGCTATTTATTTGTTTTATTCACTTGAGAAAATCACCTATGTCTTATAATTGCATTTTCAAATATTCGTTTTAGTGTTCCCTCATACAGTTAATGATACAATTTTTCAATGGTAATTTCTTCACGAACAATCTTAGAAGAATCAAAGAATAAAATGACCGGATTGTATGTACAAATGCACAATACCAACAGATAGGTGTGTCAACATAAATCGTGCTAAAATCGCGCGCATGCTCAGACAAACGTGTTTCACATGACTTGAGACAACAAATAATGTACATATACATTATGTAAAACTGGTTTCTTCATTGTGAAAATCTATGTGTAAACATTATGCTCGCTGTTGTTTGTGCACAAGACATGGTGAATACATGTTAATTTTGCGAAGGAATTGGAAGCTTCTGTGAGGAGTTTAAAAGATCAGGGGTAATGCAACTTTTAGGCCACGTGACTAAGACAAACTAAAATCACGTGACACTTATCATTTTTATTACCCTGGAGATGTGGATATACTAGATAAAAAGCTGTGGAAAGGCGAAGAACTAGAAGAAAGGAAAATGTACAACATGTTACAACAACAACATTACGAGGATTGTTGTAGAACAATACACGTGAATGAGCCATGGAAATACTTCTGCGAAAAAATGAAACAAATATATTTTCATTTAATTAAATTCACCAATGACCTTGTTACATTTTACAAAATCCCTAACAAGATGGGTTATATAGAACAACTGATGAGATAGAAACAACTTGAATTAGTTGATGTACATGTATGTTTTCAATTTCATGTGATGATACTCTTCAATAATTCAATCATTAATTTGCTCACCTAAGTCATCCGCTATGTTATCCTCTTCACAGGTTTCGTCTCTTGGCAGTCTGCCAGGGAGATGTCTGGGTGAGTAGGACGTGTTACTGACGGACAGTTGCCGAGATATAGGCTCCTCTACCACTGATGACGCGGGGCTCAGGTTACAGGAACGAATCCTTGAAACAGACATAAGTTTGAATAGAAAACGTTACTTTAAAGTCACAGGTAGGTGCAACGACTCCCAATCCCTTTATTAACATTTAACAGGTACATATGGTTTCAATAGTATATATCTTTTATGTGAATTTGTGTTACTTTGGCGTGTAATATACAAGTACTGTATAAATATGAGAATGAATTTCTGCGATTGATGATGAGATTAATAACTCACGAGGGAGTCCCTGATCGGTGTCCCAGGAAGTACTCACTCATCACTGAGCCTCGCCGGTCCTTGCCGCACGTGTTGGGTGTGGAGCTGGTGGCACTCTGTAACAGACAACAGTGAAAGCAAACTTCATCTACAGCACAGTGATGGGTCTGTATTGTTAGAAAATTTCATTTACAGCACTGTTGCACATTTGTAAGTCTGTAGCTGTATAGCATCATCAATAACTAGCACAGTAATGGGTCTGAAGCTAAAAAGCACTATTTTCAGCACAATGATTGGTCTGTTAGCTGTAAAGTAAAGCATCGTTTTAAACACATTCGTTGAAAGGTTTTAGTTTACAGCAACAGTCTGTATTATTTAGTGACCTACTTACAGCCACTGACAGCTTGTATGTTTTAGTGACCTACTTATGTTTTGTTGACCTACTTACAGCCACAGATGGTCTGTGTCCCTGTCGTCTGCTCTCAATGGCCAGTCTGAGATCGTCATTTGTGTCGTGGAGCTGCTTGTTAGCATCACTGCAAAGAAAGCAAAAATCGTAACTTTGGACTCTAGATTAGACATAAACACTCTGTTCTGCATCAAATCAAATTTTCTCAACGCAGTTTTTAGAGAAGTTTTTACTATATGCTTACTGTAACAGATGGAGTTGTCTCGTTAAGTTGTCTTGCTCTTTGATATAATCCATAACAGTCTGCTTTTCCCTGAGGAGAAATATTTTTATTAACACTGGGTTATAAATGATCTACTAAAATGATTGATTTTGTACGATACTGAATATTCACATCAGTTCGTGAATATTTTGTAAATTAATAATAGATTTACCAAAGTGTATATAAAAGTAAAATTCTAGAAAGTTAACTTATGTGAATAGTAACTTAAGTTATTACATTAGTGACTACGTTAACTTAAGTTTGTGCATAAGTGAATGGGTTAAGATACATGTAAAACTTAAGTGATTGAGCAAACTTAAGGTTGTACTAAAAACTGCACATAATACATTTGTTTAAGATTTTACATCATTGTATATGTTAAGTCTATACATTTGTGAAAAGTAAACTTAGATTTGTATATATATGTGACTAGTTTGAGTCTGTGCAGCTCTAGGACTCACATGGAGAGCTCCTGACACTTGTCTTTGTGCTGCTGTCTCACGGTGGCCAGCTCACTCCGGACCAGCGCCAGGTTTGTCTGTGCGTCTGTCAGCTCACTGCGCAGGCGCCTGTTCTCTACCGTTAATTCGTCTAGCTTCAACTTTACGTTGTTGACTTGTTCCTCCAGCTCAGATCCCCTGGGGTCCGATTTATCCTTTGAGAACGTAAAAATTACTTACATTTATATTCATCAATTTTACAACGAAGATAAAAAAAAAATGGTAAATAAAGTATAAAAAACATAGAAATCATGGTGATTTGTTTCATGTGAACCTCTTTTTAAAAATTCTTGCATTTTGCGTTCAAAAATACTATCCTAGCACTGATTTAAGAATGTTCTAAGTATTGCACACCAAAATACATGCGACATTCACAGAGCAAGGTGTTGGTCATAAGAAGCGAGATATTTGTCAGGAACACAGTTTGATTTGTGTCTACCTCCTGTAACTTGGTCAGATTCTGTTGTAGGGTTTTTATCTCGTTGTCCACTTCTTTTCTGAGCTCGGCTTTCTCTGTTGCAATTCTTTCCTCTTCCTAGACAAAGAGAGTGTGTGGTCATAGTACAGATTGCACAATCATAGCGCTCTCTCTCTCTCTCTCTCTCTCTCTCTCTCTCTCTCTCTCTCTCCAATGTGGGTGTTAGTGTGAAATGTGAAACTATGCAAAATATGCAAGGGTTCCAACAAATAAATTCAACCAGCGATAAAGAAAACGGGTTGTGTTTATGGTAGTACATGTAACACAATAATAACACAATTTAGTTAAAACTTCATCATGCCAACATTAGAATGTTTCTGATTAAGATTTTATTTTGCCTCTTTCTTTTACATTTTTTTTTCGAACCATTCCGTGGGGTGGGTGGGTTAAGAAACTACTTGGTGTTGCAGTGTTTCTTTACACTGTCACATCGTTAGATGACAACAGACGTTATTCCTGTATATTGTCTGATATCAAGACAAGCATGTAAATCATTGTTACCCACAGAGCAAACTAACACAGACGTGACGCCTACTCAAACTGTAGGGAAAAATCCATTTTGAAAATATGCAAATACGTTTGCGGGAGCTTCGATCTACCGGGCTCAGAAAACTTCTATTGTGATTCAGACGAAATCTGTTACCACACCAACAATTTAGATCAACAGTATTATACAATTATTTTGCGCACAATGTTTCCAGAATATCGATCGTTATCGCTATATATTTATTTTTTTTCCGGGGGTATATACATGTAATATAAAGTGTGACCGTTTTTACCGAGTTATAACCGTGGGCGTAAGCGGCCAATGGTCGTTGACTGCAAGGATGAGATCTTTACCGATTGACGGCAAGAGTCAGTAGCCTGTGTACATAAAAAGACGTATAGTTTGCCTGAAGTGACAACCAAAGATATTGTTGTTGTAAAAAAATATGGGGGAGGACACAAATTGATCATTAACTTTTTATTCAAATATATGACTTTTAAGCACCAGTGGACTGGTCTACCTTTGTCATAGTGCCTCCGCCAACTTCTCCATTTCATTACTAAGTTACTAATTTTTGCAATGTCACCGCATAATATGATCTGTTCTATTAAATATTGCGAAGTTTTTTCACATATGAAGTCAGATGGGGACGTAAATATTAAGTGAATTTTTAGGGTGGTGAGTGGGGGGGGGGGGGGGAAGGGGGTCCTCCCTTTTTGGGGGGGTTTGTAGATGGGTTAAGGCTATACCTTTAATTTGTGGAGGTAGTTGATAGAGATGGGATATGTGGGGCGCCTACATTTGTAAGGGGGGGGGGGGTAGCTGACATGGGCCGCCTACGTTTCTGGGAGGGGGGTCATGTGGGCCGTCTACCTTTGCCTTGAAGGCCTCCTCCAACTTCTGGATCTCCTTGTCCATCTCATCCTCCAGCTCCCGGAGATGTCGCTCCTGTTGCTCCTTCTCTCTGTTCACAGGAAACCAAGCAATCGAGTTAATGGGAGTACTATATTTGTTGTACGTGCGTTTCTATACACTATTAAACTGATCTGATAGGAGCCCTATTCTTATTACGCTTCTTTTTGCTCTTTCTCCTTGATAGCGGGAAAAGAAGCCGTCGGATTAACCGGGTGGGGGTTATTACACTTCTCTAAATAGTCTAAATTTTTTGCTCTTTCTCTTTGATAACGGGAAAGCACTCCGCCGAATTAGCTCTTGAGTCTATTACATGCATGCAAAAGCGCTAATAGATACATATTACGTTTCTTTCTATACATGTACATTTTTGTCTTTTGAAAATTAAATTTGTTAAACTTTACACTACCGTACGTGTGATATACTAATCTAATTTTTCTTAACTAAACAAATTTAAAACTTTGAAATACATATTTGGTACCTGTATCAATGACATGTTCTACAACAATTCATAATTCATATCATAATGTATATCTTTAATTCGGTTTCAACCTCGCCCCAGAACACTATTAGTTCCTCGCAAGTAGAAGGTTGAAAAAATTCATTTGAAATCAAACTTGGTGATAAATTTGTATGCCGATATGGAGACTGGTATGGAGAATTCATATACGAAACCAGGGGATTTAAATGCATTTTCTAAAAGAAAAATTTCTTTTTGATGGGATGAAATTGTTATATTTCTTTGAACTTTGTAAATTTCGTGTTAAAAAATAGCATTACTTTAAAGGACATTGATATATAAATTTTAATGTGCTGTGCTTCCTCTTTAAATACATACACATAGAAACAGAGAGAACGATATTTATGCTAGATCAAGTTTTCAAAGTCACCTTTTGAAGGACTTTTCCAGCCGTTCGTTTTCCAGCTGGTAGAATCGTACATCCTTTAGGACACCCAGGATGATGGACTCGAAGTTCTGCAGTAGATCGGGCTGGTCCGAGGCGTGCAGCTGTTGATAAAGGTCACAGACCTGTTCCTGGCTGAAAGGTCAAGGATAAACAAGGTCAAAAACGTTGTCACACTTGAATTGAGTTGAGTACCCGTACTGAATTAGCAGCTTTAGCTGAGGGGTAGATGTTGTAAGGAAATTCATACAGAATAAACTGTTACCCAGGTATCCAAACGTGTAAATCTGGTTTGGTGGATTTGCATTTACTAATATTTATTGTAAGTATACAAAAGTCATATGCTTTTACAATTAATTGGTCAAGTACTCGTACTTAACTAGTAGCTTAAAGAGAAGTGATACATGTATTTCTTAAAGGAAAAATTCATACACGATATGAGTTCCTTCTATCCAGGAATCCATACATAGCTTAGTAATAAATAATGAATGTAAACAAATGACAAATGTTGACAATACAAATAAACACACTGTGTAAAAAATACCATGTTGATTAATATTTTAGCAAAACGCTTTTTAATACAATAAGGCTTATTCCAACGCACTTCATAAATGACCTGAGAAATTCTGATTCCGTTGATTTAATCGCGTTAGTGGGTCACTAAGAGTCGTGTAACGCTGTCCTCCAATGACTCTTGTTGGTGTATTAATGTTATTACACGTACAGATTACGATCGCGATGTTAATCGTTAATCCCCATTCATACATCCATGTGCAACTTGGTACAAGTTATAATTTGATATCCTAAAGTTTAGGTTTGAATAAAATCAGCAGTCAAAAGCATCCGGTTTCTTTCTTTTTCATTTTAAAAAGATTTACAAGATTTTCATGCGCTTGAATTTATAAAAGGTGCTTATAAACAATCAAAATACACTGTAACCAAGTTTAAGATCCGTTTCCCACGTTACTGCTTTGTAATTGTGATTCACTGGCACAATGAAAAATCCAACAAAAGATAAGTAATTTCTTTTTCTCTTAAAAAAATAATCCAAGCCATCCTTTTTTGTTTTCTAAAATTCCACGAATAAAACTTCTAAGACAAAGCAATTAACTACACTAACCATTCCGTGGACAAAACTCTGAAATCAGAGGCAAGGTCTTTAAAAGGGTGTTTGTATTTCTCGGACGTGTCGGGTTTACGGTGGACCGGGGTACTGTTCAGGCGGGGGGATTCACAGATTAGGTCACTGTGGGTGATGATTCCATCCCCGTCACTGTCCAGGGCCGTGAACATGATATCTAATTCCTCACTTGACAGGTTCATCTTCTCTGCGATCTCCTGGAACGACTCCCTTGTGTACGACTCGCTCCCTTGTCCGTACCCGGAGAAATCCGGGGATATTTGTAGCATTGTAGTCCGGCTATTTAAATCGGTAATACTTTTAATTGTTTACTAATTATTTCGCAATGCCTTCGATGATGTTTGACACTAACAGACGTACGTATTGTGGTGCAGTGAAGTTCTTCATCACCTATTCCCTCTCTATGTGATCTCCCTCACACCATGACTAAGATTTTTTCTTAACTTGCCCAGTTTCACATTTTCCAAGAATCAAATTGTTGCTCCGTTTTACAACTGGCAAAGGCTTAACTTTATCTTGCTTTACAAAACCATTATTAGTTCATTACGGATTATTACAGACCACGATCTCAGATGTAAATATTTACAGGACAGGTAAAATATAGCTCTGTCATCCAGGTATATATCCAAAAACTTATCCCCCCTCATCCATCCTAGAGTCCATGAAAGAAGCGTCCCCGGCAAAACTGGAGTGTCTTGGAAACTTATGGAGATAAATCTTGCTTTCACCTGTCTCACTGTTTATCCTGTGGGAGTATCTACCTCTGCCACGTATGTAGATATTAAATTCCCCAGCTATAAGTTTTAAAAAACAGGTAACGGAGATAGGTACACGCGGTCTGTCACGGACTTATCGGCTGCATGCTTCGTTACTTTTCTATCCGTTTTTTTTTCTCTACACCAGCGTCACCGTTCAGTAAATAGGAGCTTCAATTAAGTGGGTGACACAAGTACTGCTCTGATCGGATGGCAGGCAGTGCTAATTACTTGAGTAATTAAACAACTCCTTGGACGCCTCGGTGTGTATACAGAGAGGAATTAAGCTGTCCGCGTCTGCACTTTGGATCAGTGTTGCACACTGACTCATGAACAGACTTTTAAAATTATTTAAACATGTCCCGGGGCTCTTAAATATAAAAAAAAAAGTCAAATGGGACAAAAACACGGCCAGATTCTCTATACATGTAAATGCACAATCAGGAATTAAATCGTACTTATTTGCCGTTTATCTATAAAGACTCTATTTAAGAATGCTCTTTGAGTGAAGTTTAACTTAAACAAACAAATGTCCTTGCAAATCCTCTCTGAGCTCTTTATAAAATTCAGAAAGTTGACAAAACTTATTTTAAAAGTTCCAGGACAATAATAGGTAGTCTTGATCCAGTCAATTAAGATTTACCCGGCGGGATCATTTACTGTTTTCAGTGCCACTACTTACACCCTTTAAATGACAGGGCTTTGAGATATAGATGCCGATTGAATTTATATGGGAAATACAAATAATTGGTCCGTCCATTATGATCCAGTCCTTATTCGTAAATTATCAGTATAAATAAAGTCATTAACGAACAAAGACAGCAATAAGATGTTGACACTGTTGTTCAACCCCTCCCCCAGTGAGGGGGTAATACAAAGTATGCCATGTCAGTGGGAGGTTGGGTGGGGGTCTTACTTTTCATTGATTATTAATCATTGATGGTTTGAAAAATTGTGTCAAATTGTTTCTTTAACAAATCTCTGACCTT
>WFKH01011801.1:180632-211808 GCA_016163765.1 Magallana hongkongensis
AACCTGTAACATACTGATATACGTCCGTCTGAAGTCCTGGCCAATAATACCTTTGGCGTATCTTGGCCAACGTTTTTGTCACTCCCAAGTGCCCTGAGGTCTGATTGTCATGACACATTTCCAAGACGCGTCTGCGCTCTTGGTCAGGTATAATGGCTTGATGTGTTTCTTTATTTGATGGGAGCAAAGACCACTTGCGCATTAACAGACCATCTTTCATAACGAGTCTAGGAAATTGATTCCACAGAGACTTTACTACATATCCATACATAGAGATATCACCGTATTTTGGTCGCTCTCCTTTTCCGACCCATTCTTTTACAAGCTTAATGTCTCTATTCTGCTCCTGAGCTTCCCGAAGACAACTATCAATGTGATCGTTTTTTACTTCTGATTTCTGCACAGTTCTCACCGATGATTCAATGGTCGGTGTATGGTTTTCTGAAGAAGGATCAAAACCACACTGAGCGCATGGCACTCTACTTAGCGCATCCGCATTTCCATGCTTTTTACCGGGTCTATGTTCTATTTCCATATCGTAAGTACTAATGACTTCCAGCCACCTAGCTAACTGACCCTCCGGATTTTTAAACCTTAAAAGCCATTTTAATGATCCATGATCTGTGCGGAGGAGAAACCTTTTACCATAGAGATAATGGCGATAGTGCTTCATAAAGTGGACGACGGCTAACAGTTCCTTCCTAGTCACACAATATTTCCTCTCTGACTTTGTCAAGGTACGGCTAGCATATGCTATAACGCGTTCTTTACCATCAATGTTTTGAGACAAAACGGCACCTATTGCCTCGTTGCTAGCATCCGTATCTAATACATATGGTTTTGTAATATCAGGAAGGGCTAAAATTGGCGCTGTTATAAGTTTATTGCGCAAGACCTCGAACGCTTCTTGTGCCTCTTTATGCCAAAGAAATTTCCTACCTTTCTCTGTGAGTCGATGCAGTGGTTTTGCAACTGCGGCGAAATTCTGAATAAAACGCCTATAATAACTACAAAGACCTAGGAAAGATCTTAATTCAGTCACAGTAGTTGGAACTGGCCACTCAGCCACTGCTCTTACTTTCTCTGGATCAGTCGAAATGCCATCCTTTGAAATAATATGTCCGAGATAAGATACCCTTGTAGCAAACAAATTACATTTCTTTGCCTTTAATTTTAGACCGGCCTAATGTAATCAAACGTGTTGCAGGTTTTCCATCATATTTTCAAATGATTTGCCCACAACAATAATGTCATCAAGGTATACGAGACATTTATCCCACTGAAGTCCTGCAAGCACGGTTTCCATGAGTCTCTCAAACGTAGCAGGCGCGCAGCACAAGCCAAAAGGCATTACCTTAAACTGATACAATCCTTGACGAGTTACGAAAGCAGTTTTTGGCTTGTCGCTCTCTTCCATGCTAACTTGCCAGTATCCGCTGTTTAGATCAAGGGTAGAAAACATCTCGTGTCCTGACAAATGATCAAACGCCTCATCAATTTTTGGCAGAGGATAAGCGTCCTTCGTGGTTACATCATTCAGTCGACGGTAGTCTCCACAAAAGCGCATTGTACCGTCTTTCTTGCGTACTAGGACTACTGGCGATGCCCAGGGACTGTTTGAGGGCTCTATCACATTTTTCTCGAGCATTTCTTTTACTTGCGCATCAATCTCTTGGGACAAATGAATCGGAATTCTCCTAGGAGCTTGCTTAATGGGTTGCTTAGCCTGTTCTGTGTTGATCTTATGGCGCACTACATTTGTCTGTCCTAAATCATAGTTAGAAGCTGCAAATAAATAATGATTTCTGCGCAGAAACTCCTCAACCTTTGTCACTTGTTCAGGCAAAAGGTTACTCATGCATCGATCTAACAAATTCTTCAAATCACTGCGCAGTTCTCCACTTGACTGCTCAGCAAAAGTTGGCAAATCTAGATTTTCCTCAACTGCGGTCATTTTTCCTATCAAGGTTCCTCTGTAAATCTTCTGCACATCATCTGTGACGTTCATGAGACGGAGAGGTACTTTATCATTACCTTTCACAAGAGAGCGACCTACTAATGCACGCCCTGTCTCTAAGAATTTAGGTTCTGGTTCTATAAGGTAGTCCGCTCTTCCGTAATTATTCTTTCCTGTCACACTGGCAGGAATAACAATCTCACTTCTTGGTGGAATGCAAATGTCATCAGCTGCTGTGACCCTGTAACATCCTAATGTGCCTTCCCAGGAAAATGCACATTCTTCATCATTTAATCGAAGCGAACTCGCCTGCAGATCTATATTTCCATTATATTTCCTAAGAAAGTCAAGCCCAATGATTCCGTCAACAGATATATCTGCAACTATCGCGTCTAAAACTTGATTTCCCAATCTGAAAAGAAAATGTTCCTTTGCCATAGTGAGACACAACAGAACCACTTGCATTGAATATTCGCTGCGCACTCTCAGTTAACTTGGGTTTTTCCTCTGGCAATTTGTCATAAAATCTCTTTGAAAGAGTAAGAGATGCCCCGGTATCAATCAACAATTTTGCACTGCTCCCATTCAAATTTCCCTGAACAAATATTCCAGCTTCCTCGCATAAATTGTTTGCACCAACGTGACCATCAATATAATTTCTCTTTCTTCTGCGCCTACTGCGGATCTGACATGCGCTTCCGCTATCTTTCTTTGTGGTATTGCCCCTCTTCTCTTTTTCCTTATCTCTATTCTTCAATTTAGGGCAATTCTTTCTAATGTGCCCTTCCTCATGACAGTAGTAACATTTCACACTGTTACTTCTTCGCCCTCTCTGATAATTACTCTGAAAAGGTGCTCTATTAAAGTTAGTATGTGTCTGAACCTGTTTCTCCAAAGTTTCTAGCTTGTTTTGCATTTTCTGAATCAGCGCATATAAACCATCAGAATTTGCAGTCTCCGCACGCTCTGGTTCTTGTAAATCAATTGCACGAATGTGGCTTCTTTTCCCTGTTTTGTAGTAGGCGTCCAGCTCTACTGCCAAGCGTATAGCTTCATTTAGATTCTGCGGCCGACTCTGTTTTATGCGCAGTCTCATATCAGAGTCAATCAAGCCGTCAATGAAAGCCTCTTTACCAAGGGTTTCTCTTACTTCAGCCGGTGCCGACGGATAAGCCAGATAAGTTAATCTTCGCACCGCTTGGCCTAACTCGGACAATGTTTCTGATGCGCGTTGCCGCCTTTCTTTCAGTTGTGCGCGGTATAACTCTGTTTGATTAGGTGGCGCAAACCTCTCCTCAAGCGCTTTGACTAGCAAGTCGTACTGTTGTCCGGTTTCTGCAGAAACGTTTCCTAATACCCCTTGCGCCGCTCCTCTTAACGACACAGCTAGGTATAAACCCTTTTCCTTATAATTCCAGTTATTGAGAGCCGCGCACGCATCAAAATGGGATTTATAATCTAACCACGAATGAGTCCCATCAAACGTTGCAGGCTTAATATTACATTTGGCCGTAGACTTTTTATCCTGGTCTCTCTTTCATTATCAACAATACGGTTTATCTGCCGAGGGGATGCCCTCTCTGGATCAGCGTTTACCTTAAACCGCTCCGCCCGTTCTAATGGCCTGTGTGCATGCGCTGGTGTTTGATGCAGCGCATCCGCCGTTAAATGATCAAGCGCATTAGCTCTCAGCGGTTGCGCATCACTATGGTTTACAACACTTTCCAAGTATTGCGCATTTGCTGAATGTCTCGCAGGCCCTCTCTTCTTCTGCGCTCCGGCTTTCCTCAAAGTTACTCCATCCGAATTCCCCATGATCGCCGGACTATCAGACTGTCTCATGCCAAGCAAAACTACCGTATCCTCGGCAGCTGGCGAATGCGCATGGTGATATCTACCACTTGCGCTTGCCATTGTCTCAATACCCGAGTCGCGCACTTGCGTATTAGCAATCGGGGTTGACCGATTTTCTATTTCTAAGCGCAATCGTTCGCAACTCTCTTCCAGAAAAGAAATCTCTTCATCTATCATTCTATCCATGATAAATGATTACAAATAAAATTGAAATTTATAGTAGAAATCAATTCGCCGAATCCCAATAAGCTGCCACCAAATTTATGTAACGTTTATGAGTTCTTTTTAATTCGGCTGCTCTACTTGAGCTATGATGAATAAATCAATTTTCTCAATCACAAATTTTAATCAACAATATGTACACTATTCCTTTCTTCTCTCTAGAGCGCGAGCGCTTGCTACTGCGCTCTTATGTATAACCGCACTAATATAAAAGTGCGCAACCCCGAATAGAATATAAATATTGCCAAGTCGACTATATCATATGTACAAAGCTTTATTTTCAGGCCTCGAAAGCCTTATTCAGGCACGTAAGACCTAGCTTTTACTATTACCTTATTTTCCTCGATGTTCACCCGTCGACTTCAACTCAAAACTGACTCTCAACGTTCTGTCTCCGCTTTATATACCCTTCTGTCACATGACAAAAGTCTCGGAGAACAGTACGGAGTTCAAAACAGGAAGTCATAAAACATACTCTAAAGAACTGAAAGGGATTATTGATTTTCATTAACTACTTCCGCTTCAGTAGATTAGTTGTCGAATAATTTTGGACTTGACCTGCATCCGAAAGGTAAACGAACATAATGAAAATACGAATTTCTCCACTTAAAGCAGAACAGATGATATTGTGATGGAACGATTGGAATTTGTTTGAAAGCGTCAGTCATGTCCGTTTTACATAGAGTGCTTCCTATTCCATAGTCTTGAATTTGTTCTATTGCATCATCTATCTTGACATAACTTAAGGCACACAGATCTTTGTTGATGAGTTCATTGATGCTGGGTTCTTCATTATTATGAGGAGAGGACAAATCAAAAATTAATCGTTTCTTGTCGGTATATTTGTGTGTTGCTATTCCTAAAGGACTAACCCTGTAATTTTCAAATGGCGGCAAGGGAAATGGTCCTTTAACATAACCTCTTTGAATTTCGGTATTGAGAAGTTCGTCGACCACTAATGGATTTTGTCTGGCTGTTAAAGCATTTTTACATTCATATGTATGAATACTTTCACGTGTCACAAGGGTATCAAATCCAAACTCTAAGCTTGAACACAAGTAATTAACAAAGTTACGATCAGGATGTTCTGCCAATTCAAGACGGAGTCTGTCTATATTGATGTTAGTCAACGAATCTAGTCATTTGTGAGATGATGATGGACTTTGAGCGACTTTAGTTTTGTTTGCATCAGACTTGGTTTGATGACATTCTATCTTTGAGTGGTTTGACTTGCATGATTTACATATGTGTAAATATTTGCAATATGGTTTTGAGCAACCTTTAGAGGTATTAAAGTTGTTACAGATTTGTTCTCCATCATGAAATTTGACGTCACGCCCGTGCATGTCAAAGGCCTGTCGAGATGAACGATATGCCGTGGAAGGTCTAGTGTTTAGATTTTTTCTTAGGAATTTTTGTGCACACATGGACGAACTGTGAATGTTGGATCCACAGAAGTCACAAGACTTAACAGGGGAACCCGCACAAATTAGCATACGGAGCTCATTGTCTCCCTTAGACCAGTCAACTTTGATATTTCGTTGTAGAAGCAAAGCGGCACATTTGTTAGAAAACACTTGATGATATTCATAAAAACGTTCTGGCCAGATATTGGCCGTCTCGATGATATGGGACAAGTATGCGTCTAATTCTTCCACTCTATTGGGAAATGCATTACACATAATGCGTTTGTACCGTCCAAATGCAATTATGAATTCGTCTAACGTCAAATTTCTAACGAGACGTTCGTCGTTCTCTCTGATTTTCTTAACAGATGGCGTAGTGTAGTTGGGTATTAGTAAGACGTTCAGATTAACGTCCTTACCTGCCAAGATATCTGCCCGTATACCAGGAGAGACAAGATCGACTTCTGACAACTGGGACGCAGGAGTTCCAGCTCCAGAACTAACCATAGCTGTGCTGAGGTTGAACTTGTTTACGTCTGTTTTATTTACGGTTTGCCCCAGCGTAGTCAAAGCTTGTTGACACAATTGCAATGTGGAAACTAGGACATTGTCGGCCATTGTTGTTGACGAGGGCGATTGTAATGTTTGCGAAAAACCGGACTGCCTAACAATTTCCGGATTGACTCCGTGCATCTGATTTTGAACGAGCGAACTGTTTGTATAAGACAAATTTGAAGATCCAATTGCATTATTAACATGCAAGTCTGTACTTTGACCGGCCCTGACTGGCGGCACTGTAGTAGAATCGGAAGGCGCGACCGCGGTACTTTCTCTGACGATGTCTCTGCTGACACTAACGCCATTGTTTACATTGTCTAAATAAATTCTTTTTAACACGCTATGTGATAATTGTGCATTGATGACTATTCCCATGTCTGCCAATTTCTTCTTTAAAACGGTTACCGTCCAATTAGAAGGATTGTCAGATTCCTCTATTTGAGACATTACGTTAGAAAAATTGGAGCGTGATCTTCGACCCGAGGCCATTGTTCAAAGTTCGCAGTTCAAACTCGAAATCAATTAAGGGAAAAAATCATCACAAAGAAACACTATCACAAATAGATAATCCATATTTCATGAAAGTGATTATACACCAAAATAATCGATTAATAAGTCCACAGAAGAGGATGGAGTGAGATTATAAACAAAACAACAATGGCTACTGACGCTGAAAGTAAACTGAAAACGAGGCTTGTCTAAAAATAACTTATACACACAGGGTGCCCCAAGGGAAATAGATTGAAAGAGTTTAATATATAAACAATGATTATTACATAATCAACAATTTATATTAAATCAAACAATTAGGTCAAAAATTTTAATTTAAAAATATATTTAATGCAAAGAAAGCATCGTAAATTTCTAATAATCTAATAATGTATGTAGTTTTTTTTTGTTTTTTTGTTTTTTGTTTTTTTTTTCTTTTTTTATTGTGAACAAAGGTTGAATATATAAATCATTTTATGATATATTCGCTCTCTCACTTCTCACATACTCACATTTTCATCCCATATTGTAATATAAATAAAGAGTAGGTAGTTGCTTGTGATAGTTATGAAACAGAATGCCTAAGCAGTAAAACTACAATCCATGAAAAAAAAACCCACACCCCCCCCCCCCCCCACAAAAAACCAAAAAACAGAAACATAAGCAATACTAAAGTGATGTATTATTGTACACATGTCACATCTAAACTGCCAGATGATTTATAAAATCATTCCATGGAGACCATGCTTTTCCAAATTCTTCAATTTCTGATTTCTGAATATAAATATACTTTTCAATCTTGTATCTTTGATTCTAGTTACTAGTGTTGATGTAAAGTTTACTGTACATAAACAATACTCCTACAAGAGGGTGATAAAAAAATATGATCAAGCAAATTTACAAGCACTCAGTGAGGAATTGTTACAAATCAATTGGGATAAAGTAGTCTTTAATTCTAAAAATATCAATGAAATATATTCTAACTTTGTGTCAACCGTAAACAATTGCATTGATAAGCATATTCCTAAGAAAACTATTACCGTTAGACCAAGAGACAAAGTATTCATGAATGGTACTATACGTCAGCTTATGAGGAAACGAAATAGAACTCATTATAAAGCTAAAATTACAAACAATCCTCAACACTGGCATTCATATAGACAGCTTGGAAATCGAGTTATTGATGAAATTAGAAAAGCACTTGAAAATTATAACAAAAAAATATAATCTTTGATAGATAAATCCATACCACCAGGGAAATGGTGGAGGATTGTTAAATCAATATCAAAACTCAACAAAAATTTTGAACCAATGCCACCATTGAGATCAGATGGTAATCTTATTTTTCACCCAGTTGAGAAAGCTACAATGTTAAATAAATATTTTGCTCAAGTCTCGTCAATTACTAATGAACCAGATGTTCCTCTTCATGGACCTGGTCCTCCATCTTTTAATAATGAAAATTTACTGGAACTCTTCATTACTGAAGAGGAAGTAGGTGACCAATTATGTATAATCAATAGTAGTAAGCCACCTGATCCTGTTGGGATATCTCCAAGGGTTTTGAAGGGAATATCTACTTCTATAAAGATACCACTAACAAAACTTTGTAACATATCACTAAGATTAAGAAAACTTCCAGACTTGTGGAAAATAGCTCAGATCACACCCATTTTTAAAAATAAAGGTAGTGCCCAAGAAGCAGCCAATTATAGACCAATATCTTTGACAAGTGCCTTGTGTAAATTAATGGAAAAAATACTATTTAAACATTTACATAATTATATGATTGACAATAATATAATCTATAAATATCAATCTGGTTTCCAGCCTGGTGACTCAACTGTAAATCAACTTGTTGAAATATATAACACTATTATCTTTAGTCTAGACAAAGGAAAAGATATTCGATTTATTTTTTGTGACATCTCAAAGGCATTTGACAAAGTTTGGCACAATGGCCTTTCAGTATGGTATAGGGGTGGATTGAGAACTATTTGTTCGATAGACAACAAAAAGTTGTAATAGATGGCTTTACATCTAATACCGAAACTATAAATGCTGGTGTCCCCCAAGGCTCTGTTTTGGGACCATTCCTGTTTTTATTGTATATCAATGATATTTGTGATGATCTTGTTAATCATATACGACTTTTTGCTGATGATACTTCTTTATATGCTATTATAGACAATGATATAACTAATGTAACAAACTCACTTACCAATGATTTAGAGCATATTGTTCAGTGGTCGAAAAAATGGCTTGTTGAATTTAATGCCAACAAAACTGTTAATATTGATTTTTCTAGAAAAAATATTGTTTATCCTAATGTTAATTTTGGAAAACATGGGCCAAGTATTGTTCAGGATAAATCTCATACTCATTTAGGCCTTTGTTTTCAGAGTGATGCTCTATGGACATCACATATACATACTATCCATGATAAAGCTGCAAAAAGATTAAATATTCTTAGAACGCTTAAACATAAAGTTAGTCGCAAAACTCTTGTCAAGATATATATTGCTTTTATTAGACCTGTTCTAGAATACTCCGATGTTGTTTGGGATAACTGTTCAGAAAAGGATGCTAAACTTTTAGAAGATATTCAAGTTGAAGCAGCCAGAATAATTACAGGATTAAGGTGCAATTCCTCTCGTACAAAACTATATGATGAATTAGGGTGGGACCTTTTAAAAACTAGGAGGAAAATACATAAGTTAATCTTATTTTTTAAAATTATTAATGGTTTTTCACCCCAGTATTTGTATGAATTATTAGAACCATATCGTCCACCAGTTCACACTTATAACCTAAGAACCACTGATGTACAATTTAAAATTCCTTAAATAAGAACTACATCCTATATGGACAGTTTTTTCCCTTCCACTGTCAAACAATGGCTTGATTTACCTGATCACATTATAAGAGTCTATTAAATTCATATTTTTGTAGGGAAAGTAATGAACTTCTTAATTTTGGGACAATGCAAGTATGTTAATGGCAGATATGTATAATCATGGTTTAACAGAAACCGCAATGTGTGGTAACTGTGCAAATTCTTTTGAAGATGTTTATCATTATTTTTTTAAATGTCCCAAATATGAATCGTGTAGAATTACTCTTTTTCAAGCCATAAAAATATTATAATTAGTTCCAATCATCAATTTTTACTTGAATTAATTTTATATGGTAGTCCTAATCATGGACTTAATATCAATGTTCAAATATTTAAAGCAGTACATACCTTTATTGCAGCAACAAAACGCTTTTTGTAATTATTTATGAAAACAGCATTTAGTCTTATTTTTTCTTTTCAAACCGGTACCATATTTTTAGTTTGTTTGTTTGTTTTTTTTTATGTGTTGTTTTGTTTTGTTTTTTCCTTTCTTCTTTTCATCTGTATCTTTCTATAGTCTGTCTTGTGTTATCAATATTTAACATTTAAATATTTCAATTTGTTCATTTTGACCTTGATGTAGGGAGAGGGCTAAAATAGGCTGTGCCTGCTGCCCAATCCCATTCAATATATAATATTGAATAAAATATTGTTTAAATTAAATTTCTAAACCCCTCGATAAAAAGAGAAATACATTTTGGAAAAGAACACATAAAAATATACACAATGTATATACATATGTAATTATAATTTAAAGTTACAGTAGCAGTTGCAAACTTTCTGAAAAGTTTCTTATTTTAAAAATTAATCTGAACCGATAATAATCAAAGTCAATATCTAGAACGAATTACATTTGCAAACCATATCATAACCAATTATTCCCATTTATAACGTATTTCTATAAACTCAGATAAATAGATAAGAGTTAGGGTAATGATAAAAATGATTCACTGTTACTAACTTTGTCTAATTATTATGGATAACCAATAAGATCAACGTTTTTAACGATCTTCTTGAGTTCTAAAATTCAATGAATTTTGTTGATTTATACTACCATATATTATAGTCCGAGTAGTCGCAGCCAACTTCACGGTTCTTGATTTCTATTAATTTTGGGAACCATGTGCCTCATTCTATTAGAGATTTACATCGTCCTGATCCTTAAATTAATTCTTAATGTCCACAGTGTACGTAGTTATTCCTTTCAAGGTATTGCTAGCAGTACTTGCTTATTAACCTTTGGAACAGTTTATTTTCAAGAGGTGCCAGGATATAATTACGGTTCGTCGTCTCTACATTTACGTCACAAATTGTTACATATTCGTGTGAGATATATAAACTCTCTCTAGTGTCTCATTTGCAACCAGCATTTTTACAATGATAAAGAGCATAATTGTTTCCGTTTGTGAAAAATAAAATTACATGAATGATTAGTTAACGGTTCATTGAATTAAAATGGCATTTCTCCTTTAGTTTAGATCATGGGACCACAAAATTGAGACGAGTTTTTTTTAATTTTATCTGAATCAAATTTTTACTCTATGTACTTCTGTTAGTAGTCCTTATACTAAGATCAAAGGTGTATATCTTAATTTTAAGGTTCTCCGACCCTCAGCCTCAAAGTTTTTCTTCTCATCATAAATATGTTACTGGTATTTGTTCTTCAAACTTTATAAATGAAATAAATTAAAAACAAATTTATGGTATCCATACATTTTACAAAGTTATTGCAAATTTACCCACGATGGATATAATGAGATCAAATTAAAAAGATAAATATTGCACGTTTGAATCGCTGACTCAAACCTCTTTTCTATGTGTAGTAGATCTCTGAAAACCGATTTTAATTGTAATATAGCATGGTTTTGAAAGAAAATGACTTAAATACTGTAAACGTATTATATTTGGCGTGTACGATATTTGGCGGAAATTAGCTTTTGAACAAGTTGGCGTGGATTTGAATTAGCGTATTCCTGAATGTGACTATTCGTATACATATATGCATGACATTTAGCGATATACTTGATTTAGCGGAAGCCGCATTCCGCCAAAAGCGCTAAATAGAATTCACAGCCAAATGTAGTACGTTTACAGTAATCAAATAAATTAACAACATTTTTGAATTTTATCCTTTCCGATTAGAACCTTGCTTTGCTTTTCAAATGAATGAAATATACTTTTCTTGATATTATTTAACTAATCAAAATTATTTCATCATAATTTACCACTATTTTAGATATGCATGAAAGACTGGTAATTTACGTGTTGCTATGCGCTGCCTACTTCCGGGGACAACAAGGCCAGTCCATAGATTCCTTGGTGAAGAACGCCATCGATTCGGCGTTTAGCGAAAGCGCTCAAGATATAGGGTCATTTTTTGAAAGTCGCGTTTCAGGAGAGCATGCATTCCTCTCTCCTTTGGGTAAGTAACTGTTCCAACATGCCCAGAATGCAATAAAAGTTGAGCTGTCGCGTAGTATTCTTTCTAACTGATTGGTTGATTTATTGTGCTTTATCCAAGATATACAAAGAGTGTTTGTTTTACAGTTTTTAAGATATTGCATATAAACAAATTGTTTTATTTAGAGTAACCTGAAGTTGGAATATGAATTATTATTGCATGTGCTATTTATAGCGGTTGAAGTGTAGCTGAGCTGACAAGCAGCTTTTTGATTGGTTATTATTATTAATTTTTAATCCCATCATCTCACAAAGTTGTACAGAAATTATATGAGATACATATTTTGAATAAAAATATTTGTTAAACGTGATTTAAATTATTATAGAATTATGTAAAGTAAGAAGATTATCAAAAACAAAAGAAATCAAAAATATTTCTGGCGATAAAGTACCAAACCAAATAAAAGGTTGTTAAATTTTGTCAACTTAACAAATCTAGTACATGTAGTTGGCACAGATTGTGAAATCAAACAATTAAAAAATTTGTACGATACTTTTTTCCTTTTCTCTACCTTTATTCTAAAGGTATTTTTAATGTGATCCTGATTTTTTTATTCTTAGATAGTTGAAGCATATCCTGTTTCGATTATTTTATCACGAAATTCAAAATAGAATTCTTCTGTAAGATTCTGTTTAATGCATGGGATATCGGAACCTGAGCTATCAATGTTATCTATAATCTCAATTTTTTCTAAAGTTCTGAAAATCATAAAGCTGATGTTGTGTAGTTTTTGCAAACTATGCAGTCACTGTGCCAGTTACTTATA
Source organism: Magallana hongkongensis (assembly GCA_016163765.1). Lineage (NCBI taxonomy): Eukaryota > Metazoa > Mollusca > Bivalvia > Ostreida > Ostreidae > Magallana > Magallana hongkongensis. The sequence continues at coordinate 193,242 of WFKH01011801.1, forward strand.
GAATATAAGTATCTATAAATATGTAAGTAAACAGCAAGTTTTTCTTCGCATTGTTGAGAAGACCTCAACATCAGTTTGTAAAATAAAACCATGTTATTAAAACGAATGGAAAATAGAAAAAGACTAGTTTTAACTTCTAATTGTCGTGTCTATTTTTTACGTTACTGTACTTCAATTACAGGAATTTTTACGTAGACTTATTTAAAACTTCTTTTTCTTTTTCTTTTTAATGATTACGAATATCACTTTGTCCAGTTGAAACTAGAAAAAATGATATTCATCTTCAAAAGAACTCCTCCATAAAAAACAATTCATGCAAGATATATCTCGCTTATTGAAACTCCCAGTTAAAACGGATAAAATAAAAATGTAATCATAATCTTTATTTTAAAATAATCTTTTGAAATTTTGATAAAATTAATTTTCCTGTACTGTACACAGTTTTTTTTTCGATTTCAATATTCATCCATATCAAATTTTGTTTCTGAAATGTACGTGTCTGCAAGATGTTGATTTTATAAAAAAAAATTAATTGTCTTATCTGCAATTTTAGTTTGATTACAGAATACGATATCCTTTTCTAACTCTTATGGTCTGATGTCAAAAAATCATAAAGAGCGGGTTGGATTAAGTTATTAATTATTCTATAATATATTATAATATAATATACTTATAACACATTTTATTGATTTTATTCGGTTTAGATTATACAGCAAGAGATATGCCCCAGTCAATATGCAGAGGCATATTTGTTCACGAATAATTTTTAGATATACATAATGATTATCCATTATCAATAACTTCACTTGTTTTTTTAATGATCGAAGTGTAGTTTTTTATTTATTTTCCCTCTTGGATTCCCAAAATATCCGATGCATACATGTAAATAACAATACCCCAACCTATTGGAACTAGTCCCAGCAAAACACTGACTGCCTTCTAACATTTTATTAGAATACATATAAGGAATGTTATTTGGTCACGAAACATAAATATATTTCTTTTGCTTTTATATTGCTCCGTTTTCTCTATATTTCAATCATTCCTTTTTATAGTCGAATCACAATCCAGAAATATAAGGGGATCGAGTGCAGTAAACGCACTGAACCGATTTTCCCAAAGTGAAGCACCTGAAATGAATAAAATGCTTGAGGACAATGCCAAAAGAGCAGCAAAGGCCACCATGAATCTTTTGATGGCGTCATTTGAGAGGTATTGCATTTTTATCTTCAATAATTTTATGTTTCAGTTCTTATGTAAGTTATTTTTGCTTTAACATGTGAATTACTACAAGGTCAACACATATTTGACAATGTGTTAAAGCCACTGCCAAATCTCGCAAACTTAATAGGAATATAAAAAAGTACATATCAATTCATATATTGTGTTGGTATTTATTTTAGTGAGAAATTTTCTTCATAAGTAATTCAAACTGTGAAAAATCACAGATTTATATAGGGCGAGGAAGTCAGGCTTTAGACATGCAAATATTTATTGAAAATAAACATTTAGGTATATATATTTTATAATACATGTATAATTCTTTTGAAAAGATAAAATGTTTATAATCAAAGTCAAATGGTATATGTTTTTGTTTTGTAATCATGTTCTCTTACTTTACGTGTATGTTGTAAAAACAATATCAAGATATTTATCAAAGATTCGGAAATAGGATAAAATTAAAAATAGAAAACGGTTGTATATAATATGATATTTAAAACATTAAGAAAAAATATTATAAAAGGATTTCTTAATTGATCAAAAGGCGGTTCAAACGTATATAAACAACAGAAAAAAATCACTACAAATAATAATTTAAAAATGGTTTAAGGTAGTCCTATACTCGGCACTAAATGGGCTCAATCATTAAAAACTTAGCTTTAAATGATAGATATATGTTCTAGCAATACATAAACAAAAGAAAATATATATGTTTACATGCTAGTTTTTTTGTTATCACTTCTCAAAAGGGAGTACCCTCTTCCGAAAATTATTGACAATGATGAAATTTGCCAGACGTCGGTTTTTCCTAAAAATTATTATCAATTTTGGGGAAATCAGAACTGGGCATACAAAATAGAGTAATTAACATTTATTAAAACCATATCTCATAAATATTTTTCGAAAATTGTTGTAAGTAAGTACGCTTTATGGGCCTGATGTATCAAAATAGAATACAAAAAATGCGATGCATATATCGTATTTGGTCATTTTTTACTATTTTATGGACTCAAACCTAAATTCTTGGTGTTTATTCTATAGAATGACATCTTAGAAAAAATATTTGGTAAAATAAATGATATGTTGACAGATTACTTTTCACGCTATATGCTCTAAACCAAGTAGACCAAGAAGAAAAATTCCGTAAAAATCACATTTTGCTACAGTTTTCTGCTTAGATCTGTCAACAATGTTAGATATCATTTAAACATTCATTAATTGACGATTGATTAAATTCGAAATACCTTCTGTCTCTAAATTTAAACCGGTGCTATTAAAAGAAAAATAAAAATTCGTGGGGGGAGGGGGGGTCAAAACAAAGAAGAGATAAGCATACCTGAAATACTGGTTAAACAGAAATTTCGTTTTTCATTTTACTTTAACAAAATCGAGTTTCTCAATCAATTAATCATTTCTATCTCTCATAGAATACATACATTACCGTTCTAATTGATTATTATTGCCATATGTTTAGAACAGCGATGTAGAGCAAAATCAACACCGGATATCTAAAACGCTATGTAAAAGTCGAACCAATATTGTAAAATCCGTATTATGACGTAGTGCGATACTTGGACTACTTTAAAGGTATTCAATGTATAATGAAGGGATATTAGACAATTTTGAATAATTTTAAATTAGTTAAATATGTATTGCTAGATAACAATTAAAGTAAAAAGAACCACTCACATAATAAAAGATGCTGGTCATTTTGCATCTTAAACATTTTTGAAGAGTTATTTTACCTTGATGAAAAACATATTTCATATTTCAATAATGAGAAAGTTTATGCATACATTCACATAGAGATTTGTATGAATTTCAAAATACTTTTGACAATATCTTAATAATACATGCGTTGTCCATAGACTTCAATAAGGTGCAATTAACTGGACAATATTCAAAATTTTGAAAATTTCTTTGGTGGAGTATTTCTTTTTGATAACAACTTCACAATGATATCATGATTAAAATTATCGGATCATTCATTTATTAGGTACAAAATGTGGTCGTTATACATGAATATCTTAAAAGAAATCAACAAACCTTGGTTCGACTCTGACTTGCGTACAAAAATAGACTTAGACATAAAGCACCTAAAAGTAATTCTCCTCTAGACTGGGATAAATTCAGGCACATTAGAAACAAATTTAACAACTATCATAACAACATTGAATTACAACTACAAGGGACACTTTTAAAACAAAACTACTCTCGGATATTCCTCCTCTACAATACATAGATAGCAACTCTTTTGCTTTTTCTGGTGTCGATAAGATTAACGCACTGAACGAATATTTTGCTTCAATCGCCTGTGTTGATGATGATAACTCTGTATTACCTCATGAACTATTTATATGTGACAGTATGTTTGACAATATGTGTATCAATGAACAAGAAATAATTGATATATTATCCATTCTTCCTTTAAACAAGGCCATAGGTACATACCTTATTAGTCACAAAATGTTAAAAGCTACTAAATTTTCCATTGTCCGGCCATTATATCTATTGTTTAACCGCTCACTTAAAGAATCTCTTTTTCCTATTATGTGGAAACAAGCTAACGTTATTCTACTTTTCAAAAAAGATTAACCTTCTGTTTTGTCCAACTATAGACTAGTTTCGTTATTAAGTTTTGTTGGTAAAGTCATGGAACGTAATGTATGAAAAATGACAATAACAAACTGTCAACCATCCCAAAAATCCATAAAGCGAAATACGAATTTAAAGCAGAGCAACACGGATCTCTAAAAAGATAGAGGTGGGATCAGGAGCCTAGGAGGAGTAAGTATCCCCTGCCGACCGGCCGCACCCGCCGTGTGCTCATTGTCAAGATCATGAAAAACGTAGTCAGTCCGGTGTATAAATAATGATCTAACAAGTATGAAAAACGTCAGTAAGCATGTGTCCTAATGAAACATTGTACTTGCTGACAAGGTCATTGTATCGACCATAGAACTTGCGTAAAGATGATTTTAATCGAGGTTCTTGATATTCTTGTTCCAACAACTTGTTTGTAAGTAGCTTGCCTAAGCATTTATAAAACTATTTTCACAGTAATAATATGTTTTATAAATACCAAGCAGGATTTTTACCAGGCCATTCTACTGTTTTTTAATTAATATAAACATATGATGATATTGTTAGGAGAATTGATGAAGGGAAATCATGTTGCATGGTGTTTTGTGATTTACCCAAAGCCTTTAATCGTGTCCTTCTGTCCGTCTGTCTGTCCGTCCGTCTGTAAACTTTTCACATTTGAAACTTCTTCTCTAAAACCACTTGGCCAATTTTAACCGAATTTGGCACAAATTATCCTTATGGTATGGTGAATATAAATTACAGAAATGAAAGACCGATCTTTATTCAAAGCGAAGAAAACCTCGAAAATGTAAAAAAGGGGGTGCATTTTAAAAAATCTTCTTCTCAAGAACTACTGAGTCAAATTCAACGTAATTTAGCATAAATAATTTTTATGGAAAGGAAAATATAAATTGCAAAAATTATGGGCTAATTCTGTTTCAAATTTGAGTAATTAACGAAAATAACAAAGAGGAAAGTCAATCAGTTTATAACTTCGGGTTCGGTATATCATATATCGAAAACCAGGTTCTTTGTTTGAAGCTGCCATGTTGGACGCATGATAAACGAGTCAATCTTCCAAAGATGAATTTGCTTGTTGTGCAACAGTTTACGTGCGAAGGGAATATTTGAAACTTGCAAAATATATTTGTGCCGATTTTGTGAAGTAAATTGAGATTAAATATTTCAATGCGTTGAAATTTTCACTTGTGACGGTGATTTTAGCTTGTTTTGATTTTCGTTTCATTCTTATTATGCTTTTTAACTTGAGGGGAACTATCGCCTGTATTTTGGAATTTTTACGTATCAAATCAAACATAGACTTCGGTAAATCAGACAGCTGATTGTTTACCTGCGCAAAATGAGCAAAATGTGATGCACTTACAACATATTATAAAATACTATACATTCTATTGGTAATTCGGTACGATCTCTACATAATGGTTGATTAATACAACGTGTTTTGTTTAGATACTCAGCATTTTTAGTCTAAACGGAGATTATGTTCGCTGCTAGAAATATATAGGTATATATATGATGAAAATAATGGGTGGGCCTTAGTACAATAGAGCGATATGCATGTCAATAGATTGATTAGAATTATAGCTCTTTAACATATTATGTGACAACATTTTTCAGTTAAGTTTATTCATCAGTCAAGTGAGTAAGTTTATGAAACGTCATACGGATTCACGCCAGGTAAACGACAATCGTTTATAATGGAGAAGACCAATTATTAAATTTTTGAATGTTTTTAATTTGAGAAATTGAGTGCATTGAGGTATAATTTTCTTCTTTCACATACAGGAATTTTTTAAAAATAAAATAGATTACAATATCTATTAAGTAGTTGAGGGAGAAAATATATTTATGCTATCATGTATTTTGATCGCTTTATAAAGTGGGGGGGGGGGGGGGGGGGGGAAAAAAATAAAGGGAACTAGAAGTTAACCGTGAACCCCTACCGAAAATTTAGTTATAATATATATTGCATATGATCTTATTTTCGGTAAAAATGGTATTCCATAGAGGTAAATATGTCAAAGATTAAGTATATGCAAAAATAAGTGTAAAATTCAGATATTTATTTTTTGTTAATCTACCGAGGGGCCATACGGCACAATATCCTTCGAACGCCCATATAAAGCCAGTGTTGCTCAGGTGAGCGATGCTGCCCATGGGCCTCTTGTTTTTTCTTGTCCTAAGTATGCTACTGTTAGGGAAGATTTTTTAATAAATTTCTTAGATTTTGTAAAATTCATATTCTTGACTCTCGTACTTTACTTTGGGGAGACGACTCACTCAGTGTAGATGAAAATACATACCTTTTTTTAATTGTTCAAATTTATATTCAAGGTACTGGCAGATTTGAATAATCACAAATCCTAGTATTTTTGTTGATAACATCTTGCTTATTTATTTTTTATTTATTTATCTCGTTCATCCTTGCAAAGATGTAACACTAATATTAAATAACATTAACTTTTATCAAATATCTAAATACTGGTGTAATCTATTATTATATAAGTACAAACTGAGATGTATTTGCAGTAATATTGTATTTCTTGTTCAACATTTAGGGAGAGGGCGAATGAAGTTCTTATATTTTTTTGCCCAATCCCATTGTAATATATAATGCAATAAAATATGTTCAAATCAAAATCAATCAAAGTGGAAGAACGATACTCACTTTATGGTTTGAGACAATGAAAAATAAGGATTGATGATATTACATTATTATAAATAAAATAATAAAGGATCGAATGTGTTGGTTTTTTTTCGAAATAACTTGTAAAAGTAAAAATACATGTTTAATAGAATTAATATAATCAGGTTAAAAAAATCTTTATTGTTGCAGCAGTATGTTGGACGACTTACAGGGGGATGAAAACAATCGGACTTGCACTTTGACCTTTGAACCAAAGTACGCCCATCCATTTCAAAGACACTTCCGTTCTCATTGTAAAATACCCGATCCTCCCGTCTGTGATTACCAGTACCCTTATAGGATGGTGGACGGTTCCTGCAACAACCTGTACAATCCTTTGCTCGGCAAATCGTTCACACCACAGTCCAGGATCCTCCGAAATGCTTATGATAATTGTAAGTTTTAAATCCTTATGACAACAGTAAGACCGTAAAAGGCGTTTTCATTAAATTAACATTAAATCATATTTCTTTTTGCACGACTTTTCGGGCTCTGGATTACTTTTGCATTCATAATGTGCGTATATTTCATTATTCATTTTTCAGGCATTGATAAACCCCGTATCTTATCAAAACACGGACGATGGCCCCTCCCTAGTGCCCGTGTGGTCAGTAATGCTGTTTTATCCGGACCTACTCCAAACAGTGTCAGACATTCTACCTTCCTGACCCACTTTGGACAGTTTATCGACCACGACGTTATTTCAACCCCTTCTATGGAAGGTAATCGCTTTGAATGATTGAAAGTAAGAATTCACAGTTAGGCCCTTGATAATCATTGTAAACTACCAAAATTTCACCAGTACATGAACATCAGTTTTCACCGGTCTGTGCATTTATTTTTCTTCGAAAACCTCAAAACTTCCTCCTTGAAAGGTATAATCAGAATTTATACTGCAATAGATCATACTTTAACCTAGAATAAATTGTTCACTTAATTTGTTTTTAAAGAGATTCACAATAAAGCTTATTTACCATTAATATTAACGTACAAATATGATAAATTAACGTTCAGGTATATTTCACATTCTGCAGAAAATGGCAAGGATATCAAAGACTGCTGTTCTGGACAGTAAGTGATATCAGTCTTTTTTTCAACAAATGAAAAGCATAATGATAAACCAATTCTATTATACTAACCTGATTCACGTGGAACTGATATTTTCTCATTTTCAGGATCAAATTCTCATGCTTTACGATTAAAGTTCCGCCCAATGACCCACATTTTCAAGGCCGAACATGCATGAATATGGTGCGACACTTTGGAACACCGCCACTGGATTGCAAAAATAGTGAGTGGACAAGTTGAACGTAAATGGTTTTAACACTTCTAAAGTCTATACCAAGCACCTTTTGACGATTTTTAATAAAAATAAACATACCTGTCAATTATTAAGAACAATTAAAATCAACGAAAGGAGAAAAATCTAAGATTTCTTCATCGTCTGTTTCTACCTGGGGAAACTCACAAAAACAGGAAAACAGTTCTTACTATGGTTAATGATGGGTAATGTTGACATTTTTCTCCATTCGCAAAATCTCCGTAGACTCACCTGAACCGATGGTTCAAGCGAGCTTTTCTGATGACCTGTTGTCCGTCGTCAGTCCGTCTCTCCGTTCGTCCGTCTGCTCATCCGTCTGTCTGTAAACTTTTCACATTTTATGTTAAAATATAAATCCCGGACCAGTACTGGGGGGTTCAAAGTTTAACATTGAAATATATGGAGAAATTGTTTAAAAATCTTCTTCTCAAAAATTACAATGCTACAATTTGTGATATTACTACACAGGCAATTGTGCCTCACATGAAATTCACGTTAAATTCACGTTAAATGAAAAGAGCACTCACACGAATTTCACGTGAAATGTTTTCACGTGAAATTCATGTGAATGTGTTTCACGTGAAATTTTAGTGAAAAATGTGATAACTTTTCACGTGAAATTCACGTGAAACACATTCACGTGAAATTCACATGAACAAATTCACATGACTTTCACTTAACGTGAAATTCATGTGAATTTCACGTGAAATTCACATGGATCTTAACGTGAAATTCACGTGAGGCTCTTTTCACGTGAATTTCACGTGAGGCACAATTGGCTGTGTATGCAAGCATCCTCAAATAATGTAGATTCTACATTATTAAAATCGTGATCCCCGGACTAACACTATGTCCGCAAGAGGGGTTCAAAGTTTAACATAGAAATATAGAGGGAAATTGTTTAATAATCTTCTTCTCAAGAACTACAATGCTCCAATTTGAAGATTACTATGGAAACTTTCTCAAATAACGTAGATTCTAAATAGTTAATATCGTGACCCCTAGACTAATAGTGGGGCCCAAAGAGGGTTTCACAGTTAAACAAATATATATATATATATATATATATATATATATATATATATATATATAAAAGAAAATGTTTTTAAAAAAACTGATTAAGAATGATAAAAGGAACTGTTGTGCAGGAGAGCGATGTGGCCCATAGGTCTTTTGCTGTTTTTAACCTTGTAAATCTGTAACATTGCTGCCCTCTCCCTTCATGGCTCTCCGTAATGGTGCAAGTGCGAGAGGGATTCACTTCCGCTACAATTTTGGTTCAAATCGAATAACGTGTGCATTTCTTAATTGAACTTCAAACATTGTAGTTGTGTAGGTCGTAAAATAATCCAAAAACATCACGTATATTTTTGGTGTATGTCAACAACACAAGTTGAATTTGTCCGTCAAGTTAAATTAACTGACCTTATCGGTTGTATTTTGGGACAGCCAATGAGAATTCAGGAGCAGATTTTGAACTGAATATAGTATTTCCCTCATTTTAAATGATAATAATAGAATAATTTAATTAGATAACGCGGTAAATATGAATTTTCTATTACAGTGTATATAAAATTTTCTTCAATGATGTTTTAATTAGTGATAAACTGAGTTTGTCGCATGGTTCCACTCTAATGACCACCCATTTAATTGCCCGTGGTGTATCACCCATGCCTGCATGGGTCTTTGGAATAGCAAGTGTTAATTGATTGATCATTGGACCAATCACCGAGATCAGCTATAAGACAGCCTTTTTCTTAGAATGTATAGCAGACAAATCATTTAAGTAAAAAATTAATTTAGAACATTTAATAGTGAATAATTAAAATCAACTTTACAAGTGCAATGAATGGAAAAAAGAAAGTTAGATTTTTATTCTGTCACTTTTATTCCACACACAGGTGCTCGTGGACAGGACCGTGCACTAACCCCCCCCCCCCCCCTTTTCCAATTTTTTTCTATAATGTTTTTAGCTCACCTGAGCTGAAAGCTCAAGTGAGCTTTTCTGATCACATTTTGTCTTTCGTCCGTCTGTCCGTTTGTCTGTCTGTCCGTCTGTCTGTCCGTAAACTTTTCACATTTTTGACATCTCCTCAAAAACTACTGGGCCAATTTTAACCAAACTTGGCACAAAGCACCCTTAGGCAAAGGGGATTCAAAGTTGTGAAAATTAAGGATCACGCCCTTTTCGAAGGGGAGATAATTAGAATTTATTTTAAAAAATTGAGAAATTTTCAAAAATCTTCTTCTCAAGAACCATTTGGCCAGGAAAGCTGAAACTTGTGTGGAAGCATCCTCAGGTAGTGTAGATTCAAAGTTGTGAAAATCATGACCCCGGGGGGTAGGGTGGGGCCACAATGGGGGAGTTGAATTTTTACGTATGAATATATAGAGTAAATCTTTAAAAATCTTCTTCTGATAAACTAACTAGCCAGGAAAGCTGAAACTTGTGTGGAAGCATCCTCAGGTAGTGTAGATTCAAAGTTGTGAAAATCATGACCCCTGGGGGTAGGGTGGGGCCACAATGGGGGGTCGAATTTTTACATAGGAATATATAGAGTATATCTTTAAAAATCTTCTTCTCAGAAACTAATCAGCCAGGAAAGCTGAAACTTGTATGGAAGCATCCTCAGGTAGTGTAGATACAAAGTTGTGAAAATCATGACCCCGGGGGTTTGATGGGGCCACAATGGGGGGTTGAATTTTTACATAGGAATATATAGAGTAAATCTTTAAAAATCATCTTCTCAGAAACTAATCAGCAAGGAAAGATGAAACTTGTGTGGAAGCATTCTCAGGTAGTGTAGATTCAAAGATGTGAAAATCATGACCCCAGGGGGTAGGGTGAGGCCGCAATGGGGGGTCGAATTTTTACATAGGAATATATAGAGTAAATCTTTAAAAATCTTCTTCTCAAGAACTATTTGGCCAGGAAAGCTGAAACTTGTGTGGAATCGTCCCCATGTAGTGTATATTCAAAGTAGTGAAAATCATGACCCCCGGGGGTAGGATGGGGCCACAATGGGGGTTTGAATTTTTACATAGGAATATATAGAGTAAATCTTTAAAAATCTTCTTCTCAGAAACTAATTAGTATGGAAAGCTGAAACTTGTGTGGAAGCATCCTCTGGTAGTGTAGATTCAAAGTAGTGAAAATCATGACCCCCGGGGTAGGGTGGGGCCACAATTGGGGATTGAATTTCTACATAGGAATATATAGAGTAAATCTTTAAAAATCTTCTTCTCAGAAACTAATCAGCCAGGTGATTCTTTAAAATTGTTTAGACTTTGGCCCCTTGATGATTCTTGGACCTCACAAGGGGTTCAGAGTTTGATGTAAACAATTGTTTAGGATCTTTTTGAGAACTGCAATGCTCAACATGTGTTATGACTATAAAATGACTATAAAATCATCCTGTTAGAAAAGGGACTAATGATAATAAAAATAAGAATATCCAGGGGGGAAAATGGATTTTCATTTATACAGATCTACATGTATTATACTACATTGTCCAGATAGTTTGTATTATGACTCCTTTAAGCTGATTTCATCATACCTATTCTTCCTCAGGTGAGCGATGTGGCCCATGGGCCTCTTGTTTTTTATTATTTTTTTAAAATTTATTATCGTTTTTCGTTACCGTTGAGTCAATGACATTCGGAACCCGGTGAAAGTTATCGTTCTTAGCATTGATGTCGCTGTACAACTTACTTCCGTAGCGTTTCAAAATATCGTGGTCGCGAGTGACAAATGTTTATTTATTGGATAGATTACGGTTCAGCGTGCTAATTTATATCAGTTTTCAGATAGAAGGATATGTGTGGAAGTGAGAAAAATAGATGACACCAAAGATATAGCGATTTATGATATAGTAATCGTTTGAATTTCCCAGGTGGTACCTCAATGTAAACAAACGGGAGTTGCTTACCTTCTCTCTTTATATATATAGGGGAAACGTATGTGAAAATAAAATGCCACATAGTCGTGATATTTCTGTTATTTTTCGACCTGGGACATATATAAGGGGTTGTTAACGATAATAAATAATAAAAAAAAAAATTATAGAAAAAAAAATGGGAAAGGGGGGGGGGGGGGTAGTGCACGGTCCTGTCCACGAGCACCTGTGATTCCACATACAAAAAGGGGAATATATCTCAGAACACTGTTGGCTGTTTATCTAAATACAGTGCCACCCATTCAAACCCTGTGGGTTAATTATTCAATCTAGAAACAAAGACCATGCGACAAAATGGTTGTTACACGGTTGCCTCGGGCGCGCAAAGCGCGCCCTCGTCAAGCCGTCTGATATTTACTTAATCAGGCCAATCTAAACTGCAAGGAAACTAAATCTAATAGAATCATGCGAGAGCTATCATGGCTGCTGAAAAAGATGACTGGTTAACATGCTGGAGTTTTGTTTTTTTGTTTTGTTTTGTTTTTTTAATCTTTTTTTGATTTATATACTGTTTGTTTTTCGTCCTGATTTATAAAATCATTTTGTCTAAAGGAAGTCTGGAATAAAAACGATCTTTGCAGACTGAAGACAACCGCATTAAAAAAATCAGATTCTATGGAATTGTATCCCTCTCCAGTAACCATCAGATATGAAAAATAAGAGAGGGCTACATTATTGCAGCTAAACCCTCTATTCTAAACTGAAAAGCTAGAGGGTGCTTTTAAAGAGAAATCTTGTGATATATATTTTTACTAGTGTATAAACATCGTGTGAATCCTGAGGTATTTATGAGTATAATCTAAGTTTTAAAAAATCTGCTGATAAATATCTTTGGACAGAGTTTAATGACCTTTTGACCTCCTTTCAAAGAGAAACAATACAAGATTTTATAGATACACAAATCATATCAAAAAATGTAAAGTAGATCTGATGGCTGATTTGTTGACCATCCAGCTTCCTGAATCAGACTGTACGCGATCGGTACCGTTTTCTTTTGTTTAATTATTATAACTGGTTAACCTTCAGGTGTTCGCGAGCAGGTAAACCAACGATCCTCTTTCATTGATGGCTCAGCAATCTATGGATCCAACTCGACGCAAGAGAGAAACCTTAGATTCAATAGTAAGTAATATCTTAATACGTAGGGAAACCAATTATTTCACGAATGATTTTATTTCGTTTTTATTTCCTCATTTTTTCTGTTTTCTCCAATCCATTCATTCCTAACACATACATTTTTGTCATCATTCAATTGATAACACAGTATGATTTTTCTCATTCTTTGTGTAAGATACATGCATTCATAAACATTTACCTAAATTACCATATTAGAATTGAAAAAGAGATTAGAAGGGCTTAATTTGGTTTAAACGGCATGGTTATTATCAGCTGACAGAAGGCGGTTGGCTTAATTGTTACACTGAGGGGTTTTTCTTTTAATTTTTGAATGAATCCACTGTACCACGATTGTTAAACTTTGTTAGTTGGTGTATCTCACCACATCATTGTGTCTATATTATAAAGTAGGTCACGGTAACCTACATTTCGCTTTTCATTCTTATTAATTTTAATTTTATTTTATTCATTCATTTTATTCATTATTCATTTTCCAAGTTTTGTTTCTTTGATATGTTAAGGCTTATGATAATATCATTGGTCAGTTAATGCATGTTAAAACATAGGATATAATATGCATGCTTAAGGATATTTCATTGATCTCTCTTTTTATATTCGTATATATTTTTATGTATTATTTAATCTTGAAATATATAGGAATTTTTGCGAGTTTACCAATGATTTCAAAGAGTTCATTCAAATTTAAAAAGAAATACAATAAGTGTTGTTCAAGTTAAATATGTAACACTTGAACCTCTTGGAGTTTACTGAAAGGTTCATTTTATCATGTTATAATCAATTAATTGGAATCATTTCGAAATGAACTATTTGGAATTTTTCTACAATTTTTCAATTGTTTAAATATATATCTAACATAAAAGAGATTGATATATAATTATCTAATGCAAATAACTATAATATGGTTGATTTTTTTTTAACAAGACATCAACAATTTTAATTCTCATAAATATTTCTAGTAAAAATATTTAAAATTAAACCTGGTCGTCTTTGACATGTATTAATTGATAATTATAACCATTTTATATGAAAAAAAAGCTCACAAAAACATAAAAGTGCTTTTATTTCTGATTTAATGTTTTAAACTGATAGAGAATTCGAGAACTCGGCTTTAGTCTGTTTTAAGCTGATAGAGAATTCGAGAACTCGGCTTTAGTCTTGTTCAAAGAATCCGAGGTAATATTTGAAAGAACAAAAATATCTTTCCAGTCTTTCCATCTCTAACTCACGGGTTTTTTTTTAGAAATACTTTTTGTTCAAAGTGAACAATTGGTGTGCGGACGTTCTTTTGATGCTCTCATTGATTTATTATTTTTCTGTGTGTTCTTTTTCAGGGGGAGGAAGACTGCTGGAAAGTAAAGATGGACTTCCACCCCCACTTCTGTGTCGTGATAACATACGCACGAAACACTACTGCTTCAACGCCGGTTAGACATTTTATTAAAGTACTTTCTTGTACATGTATATAAGTTTAAATTGAGTAGATATTGATTTCATTCCTTGTAATTTATTATTTTTTTTTTGTTATTGATTGTAGATTAAAACGGTCATTGACCTTTAAATTGTACAAAATTTAAACGTAACGTCAGGCAGATTACTTATATACGTTTTTGACGTAAGTCTTACTGTAAGTAAGCAACATTCTTTTAACGATATGAAATATTTTTTCAGCCAATCAGAAAGCCCGTTATAACCAAATTTAAATCATATGCATATATATAATGCAACATATTGTATATAAGATAAAAATAATGACAACTAGAAAATGCTTTCAACATCTTACTACAATTGGTATGCAATATTAATGTCTGCTCCCAAGTGGAAAAACCCTAAAGTGTCTTTAAATAAAAATTGTCCGGGAAAGGTTTAACAGAAAGTGAATATTTTGATTTCTAATAAGGTATCATTTCATTTAAAAGACAAACAATGCACTTTATAATATAAATGTACATGTATTCTACAATGTGCTTTATTCAAAAGGCGACAACAGAGTAAACGAAATTCCTGGACTATCTGTCCTGCATATCACGTGGTTACGACGTCACAATCTAATAGCTGATGCCCTACGTTATGCCACTGGTATCACAGATGACGAGACTCTGTTCCAGGAAGCCAAGAGGATTGTGGTCGCGGAACTCCAGCATATCACTTACAACGAATTTCTACCAGCGGTTCTCGATAAGCGCTACCTTACTATATTCAACCTGCGTTCCAGACGATATGGTCACGATAACATATACAACCCTAGCGTGGACCCTCGAACCTTCAATTCTTTTGGAGCTGCGGTGTTTCGTATGGGCCATTCCTTGGTTAGAAATGTTGTAGGTCACGACAATGGACGGGGACAGGTTAAAACGTATCCAATAAGAAAACATTTTGATAACCCTGATCTCATGTTTTATACTCCTTGTGAGCCTGGTGATTTTCCACCTTGTGGGACTGGGAGAACTCCGCCTCATGGGTTCGAGTACATGGCGCGCTGGATGTCTAGAGCCCCCAAATCTCGTAGTGATAGTGCTCTAGTAAACGGAATCAGAAACCATTTGTTTGAAGGTCGAGGCAGCGATATCAAAACTGAAACAATGTCCTTTGACCTCGGGGCTCTAAATATTCAACGAGGCCGTGAGCATGGACTTCCGCCGTACAACGCCTTCCGCGCGTTCTGTGGACGGTATCCGGCATACCACTTCACTGCCGGTGTACACGGAGGGTTAGAGGACCATACCCCACAGAATGCAGCTAACCTGGCCAGGGTATACAGGTATATTATTTCAACGACGATTTTTTATTGCTTTTTCTCGCAAAATGAATTATCTGAATTAGCTTATGGACGTAAGGGAAATCGGTTGTACATGATAGAACCTTTTAAAGGACATAGTCACGATTTTTGGTCAAATTTTATTTTTCTGTTTTTATACTTTACAAATCTTAGGTAATGCATTTCTAATGATCAACCAAAATTTGAGTGTCAGTCAAAGAGTTATAAACAAGATATTATTAGAACCGATTTGGTTGGAATTTTCCGATCGCGTCGCGTTCAATTCTATCAGCTACATCATGCATAAACAATACCCGCAACTTAACCACAAACTTTTTTATTGATGTATTCAGCTTACCGCTGATTGGCTACTGGTTCAGACTAAATTATGCACGGACAGAACAACAACTTATCAGAGAATGAAAAATTCAGCGGGGTACTCGTGACTGTCGAAATTGGGCTATTTTTCGAAAGTGTACACGTGATAAAACATACATACGGTACAAATAGCTGTAGCTCTACGAGGAAAATTTGGGTTAGTAATAAATGTAAAGTTACAGTGCATACGATACTTACGAAAAACTTGCAATTTACGGCGCACGGAAATAACCCTAGTTTTGAAAAGATTAACATCATATCATACCACATTTTGTGCAAATAATCCATGTAGATAATTCTTCATTTAGTTTACTGCTGTTAATAATTGTCGCTTTACTTGCCCCAAACTTTCTTCTACTAAATAACCTTTAGGCTTACTCGGAAAGCAGATCAAGAGCTTCATTTTTATATGTAAACAAACCAGTGAAACCACGCCACTGTATGGAGCTGGTGATCGGTGTTACAGAGACAAGTAAAATAATGAAATCTGCGGTAAAATGTTTGGGGATATTTCAGTTTATATATTTACACTGAAAGTGATAAGGTAACAGAAGAAGAAACGAATCGGACACTCGCCTATTAAATGAAGACGCACATGTACAAACCCCCTTGCACTTTCCACTTCCGTCTCGTTCTTTCATATCATCGTTCAATTCGTTTATTGACTGTCGATTGCCGATCGAAAGGTGTAGAAATCGAGGAATTCATATCTATCACTTCGACTGGTGAGTTAGTAGGTAATACATGTACATTATACATTTACGGTATATACATGAAATGAACGCGGAGCACATGCAACTTTTAAATATTATATTTTGTTTAACGCCGTACTCTGGACAGTAGCATGAGACTATGGTTTAACGCCCGTTTACACACACACACACACACACACACACACAGAGAGAGAGAGAGAGAGAGAGTTTTGCACAGAATTTAAACATAGGGGATAGTCGATAATGACTCCATATTGGGGAAAAATGAACTGTTTTGAGAAATCCTTCACCTCTGGCATTGAATAAGCGTGTACTGATAACTCCGCCTAAGAAAAGGAGTTGACCAATCATAAAGTTTTCACACCGGCGGCGTGTATTGTTTATGCTTGACGTAGCTGACAGAATTGATCGTGACGCTATCGGAAAATTCCAACCAAATCGGTTCTAATAATAAAGAGCTCACAATTCTTTTTTATGTAAACAAGGCTTTTGTCATGTTTTTGTTTACATTGGTTCAATATACCGGTAAAGTTTCTTTTTCAAGCTGGGTTTTTTTCATCGTAATTCGTTCTGGACATAAACAAATAGTTCCTGGCGTTTGTCACATTCATTTTAGGTCTAAATATGGGATTTTCGAAATGTAAACAAAAACATGACCTGAGCTTTGTTTACATAACACAGTATCCCACTTATAGCTCGACGACTGACACTCAAATTTTGGTTGACTGTTAGAAATACCTTACTGAAGCTATGTAAACATTAACAAGAGAAAAACTGTCAATGTGACAGCAAACCGGGTTTTCTTATGTGTGAACAGTATCCATAATCCATTTTTCAACCCTGAATTGATGAACACTACCTATCCAGAGAAATGGGGTACTCTATATGCAAACTTTTTGTCAAAAAATAACTAAGTTCAACATCTGGTATTTTATCATAAATAATCAGAAATCAAAATCCTAGCAATATGCACACCTCCGATATATGTACAATTGATTTGCAAAAGAACAACTTCCTACATGTATCTTGAAAACTGTAGAAGAAGTTCTCCATACGATAAGGTTAACCTATATGCAATATTTGGCCAATAAATGACTAAGTTCAACATCTGGTATTTTTTTCATACATTATAAGAAATCAAAATCCTAGCAATATGCACACTTTTGATATATGTACAATTGATCTGCAAAAGAACAACTTTCTATCTTGAAAACTGTAGGAGGAGATATCCGTAATGAAATGAAAATGAAAAAATAAATTTTGACCAAAATCGTGACCATGCCCCTTTAATCACCACATACTTGAAGTTTGTTTAATATGTATCTAACAAAGGACTATAATACTTTCCTTCTATAGAAGTCCTCATGACATAGACCTGTATGCTGGTGGTATTTCGGAGAAACCCGTGGGAAAAGGAATCCTGGGCCCCACCTTCTCCTGTCTGTTGGCATACCAGTTCTCCTTGTACAAACATGGAGACAGGTTCTGGTACGAAAACAACAACCACGAAAATCCACTCACTGCTTTTACAGAAGGTATGTGGAATATACAATGGCATTGACAAGTGTGTAGAACAAAAAAAGTAACGTTAATTATACAGGTCAATACATTACAAATAAACTTAAAATACACATAGATAAAAATAATAAAAATGAAAAAAATATCAAAAACAACGTCAGGGATGCTATACGTGAACCATACGTTCTAGCTGAATAGGTAAGCAAATAGGTTTATCGACTTCAAAGGGCATTGTAACAACCGTTAATGATACAACGCCGCTTAATGATATAAAT
>WFKH01011801.1:217923-229007 GCA_016163765.1 Magallana hongkongensis
GCGGCAACATCTTTCTGGCAATATTGCCGCAATCTCATTTGCATACGAAAAACGATACAGCAGCAACATTGCCGCAATGTATTGCCAGAATGTTGCTGCAATATTGCTGCAATAATGCCAGAATGTGTTGCCAGAAGGTCAATATTTTGGTAAGGGCGGGGGCCCTAAAGTGATCAGTTTGTCCGTCTGTCCGTCCATCTGAGATAGCTTGTCCGGAGCATAGCTACTCTCCCCTTGGCCCAATCTGGCTCATACCTTATCCACGGAGTGCCTTTGGGTAAAGGGTGTGCAGTGACCTTGAACCATGTTTCTAGGTATAAGGTTAAGGTCATAGCAGAATTATATATTAAATCCTTGTCTGGGGCATATCTTCTCTCCCTTTGGTCCAATCTTGCTAATACTTCACTCACAGAGTGTCTATGGTCAAACGGTGTGCAGTGACCTTTAAGGAATTTTGTAGGCAAAGGGTCAAGGTCATATCGGATCACGCGAAAATCCTTTTTTTCAGAGCATTTATACTTTCCACTTAGCCCAATAAGGCTCAAACTTCACATAAACAGAGCTTTGGAGTAAAGGGTGTGTAGTGACCTTGAACCAATTTTCAAGGTCAACTGTCAAGGTCATAGCAGAATTATATAAAAAAAATCCTTGTCTGGAGTATATCTTCTCTCCCTTTGCTCCATTCAGGCTCATACTTCACCCACATGTTGCCTTTGATCTAAGAATATGCAATGACCTCAAATGATATTTGTAGATCAAGTGTCAAGGTCATATCAGATCACACAAAATCCTTATTTCAAGAGCATATATATACTCTCCTTTTAGCCCCTATTTGGCTAATACTTTACCTAAACAGAGCTTTTTGGTTAATGGCATGCAGTGAGCTTGAACCAAGTCAATGTGAAGGTCATAGCAGATCTCATTAAAATCAGTTTTAGACCGTAGATTATTTCCCAGTGGCCTAATCTTGTTTATATTGAACAAAAATGTCTATATGTTAGGGGGAATGAGATTGAATTAGAAGTTCTATGCCAGCTAGAAAAATTTTTAAGTTGTAGGTCAAGTTCAAAGCAAAATCCTATGAAATAATTTAAGCGGGGCCCTTTGAAATGGCACCATTTCAATGTTGTCTAGTTCATAGTAATTTTACATAGGAAATATTCACAGAAGTATAATAAAGTAAACTATACATCAGTAAGTTTCTGACATTTGATGATGCAACAAGCACACAGTACGGAATTCGAAGGTCAACCCTTTGAAAAGCGGTGTAGAGGAAAAGTTACTCAGAATAATGTTTCAAACAAAAGGCTACCTTAAAGTTTTTTGTTGGTGGCCCCGTTAAGGAGTTTAAGTGTCGGCCCCTAAAACACAGTTGTTCAGATATAACTTGAAAGGTCAACAATTCTTGAACACTTGTTGAACAAAATATGTTTATATTTACAAGACCTATTACTTGATATCAAAAAAGGAGGCTGGCCCCTCAGATTAGGGGCCAGGAGGGCTCAAAAAGCTTTTCATAATTACTATTTCCGAAGCAAGTTTGTTATTAATCATAAACGCAAAAAGATCTCATCAAGCTTAATTTAAAACTGAAATCTGTTTAAAAATCATCTTCGCTAGCCAAGGGTTTTTGATTCGCACCGCTCCTCACTAACCCTTGGCATATCGTGCTATCAAAAGTCGGGATTTTTTTTGTCACGTGATCAGTCAGCCTATTTATAAATCGGCCAAATAATGAAAGATGCCGTACTTTAAACGTCAGTGGTCCAGTATTGGCAGCCTCCATAGACAATGATATTGACATGTTGAAAGAACCTTTTAATGCCTAGCGTACTGTGGTTTCATCAATATTCGTGGAATACCAATTTTCGTGGATTTCGTTGTTAAGTTGTTCCACGAAATTAAATGTTCATTGAAGTGCAATTTCTATTAACATTTTGTATTGATAGGGTTATTGGCCACGAATTTCCGTATCCTTGAAACTGTGATTTTCACTTTATCCACGAAAATTGATACCCTTGAATATTAATGAAACCACAGTATTCAATAAATGGGAATATTGTTAAATGTTACATATTTTTGGTAAGACTTGGAGCGGTAAATCCTTCATCTATGAGTGCATGCCTCTCTTGATACACATATCATGAAGGCTCAAACAGAAAGACTCAGAAAAATACGGGTTTTGAGCTATGCGTGTTAGAGACACTCATGAATAAACAGTACGAAAACATTGTCGATTAAATCAGATATGTTTTGCATCTTTTTGATTGGTCGACCGGTTTCAGTAAAGCCCAATCAAAATCCAGGAAAAAAATCCCGACTTTTGATAGCACGATATGCCAAGGGTTCGTGAGAAGCGATGCGGATCAGAAACCCTTGGCTAGCGAAGATGTTTAAAAATCGGACGATTGATTACGGGATATAAGCAAGAAAAAAAATGATTTTTATGGAAATTTAAATTCTGCATTCTGGGTTTAAAAAATAGATGTTAGTTCAAAGTTGAGTTAACTTATACCTTAAGTAATTCGGAAATTTTTAAGTCGTACATACACACATCCGGAATTCTTTGTTAAGTCTTTCTTGAAATCGTTATGGTTTTTGTTAATTCGTACTAAAAATAATTCGGATTTTGTTAAGTCGTACCAAGAATCATTCGATTTTTTTATCGTTTTGTATTTCAGCTACTTTTTACTAGTTTAAGAACTCTGCTTCTTAGAGGTACTTCTAGCTTTACTTTACGGAACATTAACGGAAGACCCACTCGTTGCTTTGCAACGAGCTTTGCTCTAGTTATTATTTTTTTTTTCCACAAATTTTGTGCAAGCGTTTTCTCGAGAACTATTTGACCGATTCCAACCATTTTTTCACAGATGATTACAAGTGGTCTGAATTTATTGAATTTATTTTGTTTTTTAAAATTTTTGCCGTCGTCAGTTCCGGTACCGATTTATTGCTAATTTTGTAAACTTTTACGACCCATTTTGTGAGCAGTTGATCTCGAAGACTATCAGAGATATGAATATGAAACTTTCAGGATAGGTAGTCCATAGTTTGAAGTTGTGCCTATTGTTTTCGTTTTATGCAAGTGGCGCCATTTCTTGGAGCTCGCCAGGGCTCAGAAATTGGGTACGAATTTCATATCAAAATTTTCACACATTTTGATCTATACCTTTTTATCAGTTAATATTTTGTTAAAACATATATAACAAAAGTGGTAGAGTATCAAAAGTTCTTTCCAACGAAATCAAGAAAAAGGGGCTGGCCCCTTTAATTAGGGGTCAATAGACTCATAAAGTCTATTACAAATAACTTAAAAACGATAAAGATTTTGTAATGCATTATAGAAGCAAAGTTGTTGATCGTAACAATATCTATTTGAAAAACTCATTGCCACGCCCATTTATGACGTAATTAGGGATATTTAGGGGCCAAAGTTCTCAAACTTTGACACAATATTTCTAGAGAACGAGACATATTTTGTTAAGCATTGCAGAAAAGAAAATGCTTTTATTGATAACTATAATTGATTCCATTATTTTAAACACCAATGTCTGTCCCCATTAAGGATCTACAAGGCTGGCCCCTAAAATATTCAATCATTTGTATCTCAAAAATGATCAACAATTCAAGAAAGGTGTAAGAACAAAAAATGTTAGTATTTGTAAGATCTTTCGTATGAAATGAACAAAAAGGGGCTGACCCCTTTAATTAGAGGTCAAGACCCACGTTAAGTATAATACAAATAACTTTAAAACTATCAAGATTTTGTTATGCATTATAAAAGCAAAGTTGTTGATTGGTGATCGTAACAATATCTGTTTGAAAAACTCATTGCCACGCCCATTTATGACGTTATTAGGGGCCAAAGTCCTTAACTTTTGATGCAATATATCTAAAAAATGGAGACATATTTTGTTAAGCTT
Source organism: Magallana hongkongensis (assembly GCA_016163765.1). Taxonomy (NCBI): domain Eukaryota; kingdom Metazoa; phylum Mollusca; class Bivalvia; order Ostreida; family Ostreidae; genus Magallana; species Magallana hongkongensis. The sequence goes on from WFKH01011801.1 coordinate 221,847, forward strand.
TGTAGAAGAGAAATTGTCTGCATTGATGATTCTAATTGATTCCACTAATTAAAACACCAATGTATGTCCCCATTTAGGATCTACAGGGGTGGCCCCAAAAATATTCAGTCATTTATATCTTAAGTTTTATCGATAAATCATCGTATCATTTCAAAAAATCGAACGGAAGACCTACTCATTACTCGTAACGAGATCGTGTCTAGTTATTATTTTTTTTTCCAAATTTTGTGCACGCGATTTTTCGAAAACTATTCAACCGATCTCAACCATTTTTTCACAGGTGATTGAACATGACCTAGATTTATTTTGTTTTGAAACTTTTTAATGTCGTCACTTCCGGTTCCGATTTACGGCCGATTTTTAGAATTTTTTACGACCAATTTTGTGCACGCATAAACTCAGAAACTATCAGAGATACAGTTATGAAATTTTCAGGAAACTTAGACCACAGTCTAAAGTTGTGCCTATTGTTTTTGTTTTACGCCAGTGGCGCCATTTCTTTGAGCGCACCTGCGTCCGAAACTTGGGTACTATTTTTTAATCAAAATTTTTGTTCGTTTTTGTCAGTATCTTTTTATCAGTTAATATATTGTTAAGACATATATTACAAAAGTGGTAGAGAATAAAAGATCTTTTCAACAAGATAAAATAAATATGGGTTTTCTCTTTTGATAATGGGCCACGGGACTCGTAAAATCTATTAAAAGTTTTAAACTCATTTAAATTGTGTTTTAAGTAACTAAGACCGTTTTTAATATATAATACCTAAGGTGCGCTTGCAATTTTGCGTCTGTAAACATCTTATTCGAATTGATTGGATGAAATTTAAATTTAATTAAAAACTTAAATTCATTTAAATCGTGTTAAAATCACCTCACACTGATTTTAAAACATGATATAGAAGTTGCGCTTGCAATACTGCGTCTGATGAGATCTTACATGAATTGAATGGATAAAATTTAAATTTTTGTAAAATATTAAAATCATTTAAATCGTGTTAAAATGATCTCAGACCAACTTTAAACCATGATGTCTAAGTTGCGCATGCAATTCTGCATCCGATGACATTTAACTCAAATTGATTCGATGAAATTAAAATTTTTGAAAATTTTTAAAATTATTTAAATCATGTTAAAATGATGTCAAACAGATTTTAAAACATGATATCTAAGTTGCATTTGCAATTCTGCATCTGATGACATCTTACACGAAATGATTGAATGAAATTTAATTTTTCAAAACCTTGTTGCACATCTATAGTACAGCCCCTATCATATCCCAAGATAGGATATGCCTATTCATTAAATCATGAGAGGAGTTCTGGGATCTAAGTTTTTTTGGGAGTGATAAACGTCAATTTTCTGCTACTATTTGACTCCCTGGATGAAATTTAAATTTTTAAAACCTTATTGCACATCTATAGGACAGTCCCTATCATATCCCAAGATATGATGTGTCTATTCATTAAATCATAAGAGGAGTTCTGGGATCTAGGTTTTATTAGGAGTGATAAACGTCAATTTTTTGCTATTATTTGACTTCCTGGATGAAATTTAAATTTTTAAAACCTTATTGCACATCTATAGGACAGCCCCTATCTTATCCCAAGATATGATGTCTATTCATTAAATCATAAGAGGAGTTCTGGGATCTAGGTTTTTTTAGAAGTGATAAACGTCAATTTTCTGCTACTGTTTGACTCCCTGGATGAAATTTAAATTTTTAAAACCTTATTGCAGATCTATAGGACAGCTCCAATCATATCCCAAGAGATGACGTAGCTACTCTAAAAGTTGAAAAAGGAGTTCTGGGAACCATACTTTTTTTGCAAAAAAAACCGTCATTTTTTGTTGCCCACCGATCCCTGTGACGAAAAAAAAAATTCTGAAACCTGATCAAAGTTCAAAATGACACCCCAATCATATTCTAGAAGATCATTTGGCTACTACAAAAAAAGTTAACGTGTTTGAAACCAGATTTTTTTGTCATATTACGTCATTTTCAAGCCACCAAATGACCCCCAGGACAAAATTGAAATTTCCGAAACCTTATTGCGCATCTATAGGACACCCCAAAACATATTCCAAGAGATGATTTGTTTATTGTTGAAAATGTAGGAGGAGTTCGAGGAAGAAGGTTTTTTGTAAAAAAAAAAAAACGTCATTTATTACCAATTATTTGACCCCCAGGACTACCAGAGATTTTTGAAACCTTTTTACAAAACAACATGACACCCCAATCAAACTCCAAGAGTTCAGATTGCTAGTTTATACGATGTAAGAGCAGTTTGAGAAAGTAAAACATGACGGACGGACGGACGGACAGACGGAACAGGATAACAACAATATACACGAACTTTCTTTAGAAAGTGCGGGTATAATTAATAAATAAAAACAAATAAAATACATTTAACAACCTGTTGCATTCTTCTGTCAAGTTATCTGTGTAAATAATGTTTATGCTATATACACCATAATAAAACTGAATATCGAAGAAAATATCATACTGAAGATTTTGAGAGAGAGATTATATTTTCAAATTAATGGTACAGTGGCATACGGTGGGGTACAGTGCTGGTCAGTGCCCTGTACAGTGCTGTACAGTGAAGTACAGCGCTGGTCAGTGTCCTTAACAGTGCCGTACAGTAGGGTGCAGTGGAAGTCAGTAGGACTGTACAGTGGCGTACAGTGGGGTACAGTGCTGGTCAGTAGAAATGTACAGTAGGGTACAGTGGAGTTCAGTGGAAGTCAATGAAATGTGCAGTAAGGTACAGACAAAAGTACAGTAGATGTCAGACAATGTCAGTCAATTTTTGGGAATATCAGTGGATTTTGAATTCAGTAGTGCATAAAAGAAAAAAGTCAAAAAGGATTGCTAAAAAACTTCGAATTAAAAGGATACACAAGTTGTTTTTGGTATGATACGTTCAGAACCTTAAATTTCAACCTTATTAAAGAGGTTCGCTCCTCGGGTTTTGGGTAGCTATTTTGGGTCACCTCTAGTCTGAAAATTCTGCATCACATATTAATTCTTGTAGTATATTTATATTTTACAATGCCAAATAAACTTTATTGAATAAAATTGTTTCAAAAAAATTTCATTTTTAAAGAGTTTAGTAAGGGACTATATTTTGTGGCGGAAGGTTTTCAAGGAGGAAATGAACAATTTTCATAACTCATTAGTTTTAGAGTACTGTTACTTTAGCTTCCTAATTTTCAGCAAAGACCAAACTTCTGGATAGTTTGTGTATTATGATATATTCATGATGTTCTAATTAACATATTTAAACATTATTTTGATATTTCTATCGATATATTTTGGAATATTTAGCTTATTTTTCATAGAAGTTAAGAAAAAATCAATTCCAATTTCGGCCTAAAATTAGCTTATTTCGTGCTATATCTCAAATTTTTGAGATGTGACCCCTACTTGTTTTACTTTCAAATGAGACATTAAATGTATGTCTATTTGTATGCAAATGTTTGGAAAGATGACATTACTATAATTTTTTTTTATTTGCGTTATAATTTGATTACTCCAAAATTTTGTAACATCTGTTGTTGTGTTCTATGTACTGGCCTTTGAAGCCACCATTAGAGCAAGAAATTTTAATCTTTGACTTAGATTTTACTTTTATAGTCACTACATGTGTTCAACTTCATACTGTATAAAAATCATAACTAAATAATAGTTCAAACTATAAATATTTCTTTGATTTCTTCAAATTATCAATTTCCATGTCAAATTTTAGCAAAAATATCAGGAAAATTATCATTTCTGTTTAGAGCCCAATATTTCCAAAAAATGGCATGTGACATGGGTTACAAATAAAATAAATGAACATTTTAGGTCCCCATCTTTATATCCAAGTGGTTTTCGGATGATTGACATTACTATTATTTCAGGTGCCAACCTCCTTAAGTCAAAGACAGTTTATGATTTAATTTGCAAATTCTTTGTTTCAAATACAACAACTGTTTTATCTAATATTTTTTCTTTTTAAGAAAATGTTTGATAACAATAGTAAGCTTCATTAACGCTCTTGAATGTGGTTGGGTCACCGCATGAAGACATTCAGTTTTATGTGAACCCCATTGCCCTAAAAATTCCTCTCTGTCCTTCTTTTTATTCAGTACAGTGTACCATTTGAACAATCATTGGGCACACCGACAAACGGTTCAATAGCTTCATCGGAGACTTCTGAGGCTTCTTTATTATTAAGTTTTCTTCTTTTTTATTAGGCATGGTTTCGGAAAGGCACAAACAATTATTTTATGCACTTTCAATGTTATAACTATGGTAAGTGTATGTTCTGGTAAGATTGTCTTAGTGTCTCAGTGTTGCACACTTTTGCACTCTGCCTAATGATAGATGTATGCAGTGTCTGTAATATTCTGAAATTTATGAACCAATGATTTTGCTATAAGCCAAACCGTAAAAACAAGTGGTAATTTTGATATGGAAGTGTTGATTGACTGTACTACTGAAACACCGTGATGCAACGTCTAAAAACCATGGAAGCACGTAACTGTCAATCTCATCTTTGAATAAGTTTAACTTAGAAGAATTGACAGATCGGTGTTAAACGTAGTTTATGACCTCCAGTACCAAAAACATAATCGTCTTCAAATAACGTACCTTTTATAAAAATCTTTAATACGCAATTCGAGTTTCAGACAACAGGTGTATTACAATATAAGTGCAGTACATGTACAATCGTTGGCAACTGGGAAAAATTAAATGTGAAATTTTGTATGTGTAAGCATTTCTACCAAACTCTTCAATCAAAGTCAGCACCATTTAAAATGTGTAAGGTTCTTTAAAACCATTTACAAGTACAAGGAATAAATGTGTACATTTAGGATTATGTTTACTCAGAATGAAAAAAAAAATCCACTGATTATAATGAAAAACGATCTATTGTGTGTTATAGACCTTTTATTGTTGTGTTATTTTTCACTTTCAAAAAAGTAGGTCAATGACCTACTTTTTGAGTTGATGGCCATTGAATACTTTTTGAAAATTTAAGAAAAATCCCTAAAAATTTTACACTATGATTAAGATTTTCTTAATTGTGAAAATAATACGAATTGCTAAACTCTTTTAGAAATGAAATACAGTTTATGAATGGCAGTGACACTAAATAGATACAAAGCATTAAGTTTTCATTCACAATTTTTATAAATATTCCAGTCCGAATTTCCTCTGTTAGTTTTCAAATCCCTACCCATTTTTTATTCAATCTAACAAAAAACTGAATGATGATAATAGTAAAACTTTTATAGTATTAAACTATGTTTATTGACCTCACTCTGCTGACATAAAATTTATATGAGGTCAATGATCAAAATTTTGAGATATGGTGTCTTCCATCGTTTTTAAGCATTTTTCAATATTTTTGTAGTGTGTTCCATACGTTTATCTTAATGAAAAAGTGAGATAAAACCAACTGAAAATATGCAAAATTATGTTGAATAATAAATAAAATCTTAACTTTAAATATCATAGTACTACCAACAATATTTCAGAGAAAAACAAAATCTCAAAAATTTAGTCCGAATTTCCTCTGTTTTGCTAAAAGTCCAACTTTGCTTGAGCCTATTTCCATAATATAGTAAAAATATGAAATGTTATGTCAATTACAATTCATTTCATAAATACTTTTTCTAGAACAAATTTTACTCATGACATTAAACATTATAACAATCCGAATTTGAGAACTTAAACCCTGAGTAAACAACGTCCTTAAGTATGGACATGTGTTCTACCTATCATTATGGCCCAATAAGGCCATGCCCTTTCCTTAAGTGAAGGCCGAAATGAACTATGGGATGAACAATCGTTTTAGGGCTTCTCTTAATCGCACAACAGAATTTAATTGTAAAATTTACCTGATCAATGTTGATGTCTTGTTTTACCACTTTAAAATGTTTTATGCAAGAACACCAATTTGATATGCCTTATTTGCACGCATCAAAATTCAGATTAATGTAATTGAAATCCTCTATATAATGTTTTATGAAAATTTTGTTTTGATACGATACTATATGGAGTAGGCAGTTTTACATTGATCCATCTCTGAGAAATATTCGCAATTAAAATGACGTTGTTTATATTTCATTTCATTGACATCAAATTGGCATGCTCTCACATCAGTTCAGAAACATGCATACATATTAAATTTTAGATAAAAAGCTAACCTTTATATATGCTAAAACAAATTGTTGCAAATACTTGTATGTACATTAGTTTTTAATTTTACAGTAATCAATTTTAATGGAGTTTTGTGACTGGAGTTGTGATGCTTCTCTGCACATATGAATAATTGATTTAATAATTTGAATTCGACCACTGAAGGTGTCTTTTCATTATTGTAATGATAGACGGTCAATGTATAATCGTTGCAAAGTATTGGAAGTACTAGTAATCCATAACCTTTCATTTATATTAATGATATTGTGATGAAAGAGGGTATCTTATTACAAAAACTTTCTTTAAAAATAGCTGTTATATCAAACATGAAATGCAAGCCTTAACCTTGTTTCACATTTCAGCTTATTGTGATCTTTCTTAATTAGTTTGGTTATATTTATGTGGTTCTTTCTTTATACACGAATACTATTATTGCCGTTTATATTTCATAGCCAAGTTTACCTCTGTGCATTACATAGTTGACATGGAACTTTTACCAATACTTGTCTTCACTTCTTTTACTTGGAAAAATGGAGCAGCAACACAATCCTATAAGCAAACCACAACAACGTTTATTTTCAGCTTTAACTGTTCAGACCAGCATGTTTCGAGTTTGCTTTATTGCGCAGCACTTAGCCGAGAATCACTGGACGTAACTTTGTTCCTTAACGGACAAAACAATCATTGCCTATGGAACTGTAAATTTGTATACGACTTGGTTAACACAATTAAAGAGTTGGTTCGTTACGGTATGAGTTTATCTATAACAGTAATATTTTTTTTATTTTATGTGTTCTTCGATGGGTTTTTTTTTTTTTTGAAAAAAAAAAGATTTTATAAATAAAACAAACTTCCTTACTTTGATGTATTGCAGAGATAGAAGGGAAACATAAATCAGCCTTTAGAAAACACTTCCTCTTGTGTCATCGGTGTATAGAAATGAATCTTCAAACTGTGGTCCAGAATTTG